>JANKOE010000008.1:16923070-16937677 GCA_026284465.1 Erythroxylum citrifolium
TTTGCCCCGTGTAGGTTCGGAGCGAAGAGTTTAAAGACTGGGACAAGTCTACTGCACTGGCCAAAGGAGTCTGTTTTATATTTTTCGAAAATGTATGTTGTTTCGCGTGTTTGAGCCTGTAAATATTCTTTGGATTTTTGTTCTGAGCTTACAATATGTAATATATGTGTGTTTGAGATTCTGTTTTGTTTGTTCTGTCTTGGGTGGCATCCATGTATTCTCTCAGGGGGTATTTGGACCTTTAAACCTTAAACCTTTCTTTCGACCGGTTGAACCTTTAAACCTTAAACCTTTCTTTCGACCGGTTCGATGTCCGGTCCGATTTTTAAAACATTGGTTAGTATAGCTAATTAAAGTTGTGGATATGTTCTATAAACAAAAAGGCATAAAGAAAAAAGAAGAAAATACTTAACATCTTTTGTTTTAATTTTTTTCCAAGTTTTTTTATCAGATTTATTATAAATTAAATATATATTTAATTATTTAATATAATAATTATTAATAAAAATTATAAATAGTTTAATTTAATATTATATTTAATTAATTAAAAATTTAAATAATTTAAGTTTATTTAGTAATTTATTTAATTTTATAGTTAATTTAATTTAATTCAATTCAATAATTATTAATAAATATAATTAAATTTAAAATATTTTCATATATATAAATTTTAAATAAAAATTAAATTTAATAATTAAAATAAATTTATTGATAATTTATTAATAAATATTACATAAAAGATTAAAAATAAATTTAATTAATGAACAATAATTGATCAACCATTCCAACTCCATGGATTTGGATGACCACCACCGTGCCCATGCCCATGCCCCCACCGTGAATGATTGTTGTAGTACTCGAAATAGCCACCATATGATGGCGGAGGAGGCGGAGGAGGAGGAGGAAGAGGCGGAGGAGGAGGAGGCGGAGGGTAGCAACATGCTCCGTACATCACCGGCGGCGATGGATAATATGCAGGGGAAGGATACGGGCCAGACCCAGAGTTGTAGGGTGTCTGATAATTGTTCTCTGCCATCGTTAACAATGAGCTCTCAACCTCAACTCTTGGATATTCCATCTTATTGCTATTGTTATTATCATTATGATAATCTGATGATGATGATGGTATCATGTCACCGCAACAACTATTGTTAGTGGGTTTCCCATTCCCATTATCAACCAACACCGCCATATACGAGAAATTCAGAATCCCATTGGCCTTCCCCTCACTGTCGCGTATCTGGTAGTTCACAAATCTCACGATTCCTCCTCTACTCTCCTCCACCATTTCCTTCACCGGAACCCTAACTTCTCCGATTGTCTTGTCACCAAACATAATCCCTTCGTGCCGTATCTCGAAATGAATGAAGATTCCATCCAACTTTCCCCCGTCCTCTCCCAGGTCAAAGCGCATCTCGTGGTTCCATTCTGGATTGCCGTCTCCTTCGGTGTCCGCGCTTGTCCTTTGTCTCTGATCATTCGGCTTTGCGTTTCCGTCGCTGATGATGGAGGCGGAGACGTAGATGGACAGTTTCTGGAAGAAATTGAAGGCGGTCACTTGTTTGCATGACATCACTTTTAGTTCTATGAATCCCATTGCTAGAAACCTAACTCTAATTCGATTGCAATTGTGAAACCAAACCTAATCAAACCCAGAGCGAGTGATGAGATCGGAGCAGGGCAGATCACAAAGAAGCTATTTTTTAAGGTGATAAAAAATTTTGGGACATATCAACTGATTGCGGTGTGTTCTTAAACAAGAAGTGCAACGCATTTTAAAGTCTCCAACAACCGAAACACCTACCATTCAGAGATTCCAATGCGTGGTTTCTTTTTCTGTTTGTTTGTCTTTTTAATTTCTTCTATCGAGTTGAGTGGGGTCTCTGTGCGTATAGGATACTGTATCATACGCTAAATACTAAATTACCCGTTCATCATTATCATGGATTAAGCCGAAGTCCGGCATCTTTTAATCAAAAACAAGAGGGTCCCACTCCCAGTACAAGGCTAAAAAGAACAATCTCGATCTAACCTTCCGATATGTTCTTTATTAGCACAAGATACAATAAGGAAAGGTTGTAGTCTGGTCATAGAAACCTTGGAGTGAAGTCTTAGAAAACAACTAAGGAATTATTTGAAGATGGATTTTAAGGTCTTTACCAATGAACTCAAACATCAAAAGCATTGCAACATTCAAGTTGCCATAATGAAAGCCTAAGTCAAATTTTCGACTGCTTGCTTTTGCTTTGGTGTACCAGGCCACTAAAATAGAAAATCAGAACAAGAACAAATGGGGAAGATAAACAATATTGACTAATAATATGAATGATGGTATCTTCCTTCATCTTTTATTTTCTTATTACATATGCTTTGTTTTCTTGTATGTACATGTGGTTACTTGCCTATATATTATAAAAACTGAAGTGTTTGCGTTGACTTATCTTATTTTACATGATCTTCCTACTCATTTTACATGATGTTCCCTCCTTATGTTTACAAGATTTTTTATAACTTTATTTGAATTTACAATCTTTTGATTAGTTTCCGTTTGGCTCCACTTCTGCTTTTCTTTTGCTGTTTTTTATTTTTGTTTCCTATTTTTTGTTTATGTTTTTTTCCTTAAAAAAACGAAAAACTTGTTTGATTGAGATTTGTAATATAAAAACCGAAAACAAAAATTTGTTTGGTTGAGATTTGTAATAAAAAACTGAAAACTAAAATATTTTTTATTTTATTATCTTGTTTTATTTTTTAATTATACTCTTATGTGTAATAATTATAATATAATACATTATATTTTAAAATTAATTCATTATCATTATAAATAAAATTAAATATATGTAAATAAAATATTATTAAAAGAAAAAAACGAAATCATTTTTCTTTTCACGTTTCTTGTATATGACTCTTTTTTGGTTTACCAAATGGACACGTTAAGCTTCATTGGAGCTTAATTAATTGAATAAAGTTAAAAACTCATCAAACCCTTTCCCTCTGTCCTTTAGTTTTAAAGATTCCAGCCGGCGATTTTTGTTTTGCTTGTGGTTTGACCTCTCTACATTTGGTATTATCACTCACTTCTAGGCTATATAGCAAAGTTCTCAAATTGAAATTGGATTGAATTGAGAACCCAAAAATGGCCTCCCTGAATGATAGAGACGAAGAAGAAGCACCGTTGGTCTCTTCTGACTTTCTTAATAAGAAGAACCATACACGTGATGTTCATAACCTAAGCTCTGCGTTTTTTCTTGTGTTTCTTGCCTATGGAGCAGCTCAGAATCTTGAGACCACTGTCAATAAACAAACCTGGAAATTGCATACGGAAGCAATTGCAAAAGATAGCAAAAGACGCAGAGACTGAGAAGACGATGAAGATGATAGATTTTTCGTTGATTTCTATATGCAGAGATCTTTTAACGCAAGTGATAGAAATAACTTAAGCAACGAAAATAAATAGGCAGTAGGTATAACCAGAGAAACAACAGAAGATGTTGAAAATGCAGAAGATTATACAATCGCGTAGGAAACTAGTTTTTATGAAATATAAAATCCTGTTTTAAAAATACATGAAAACTTCTTTTTTATGTTTTCAAAAAAGTGCTGCAGTTTTTCTATTTTTAACAACAAAAAACGATAACAATTTCCACCAAACTAGTTTTTAGGGACTGTTTTATTTTTTATGAAAACAACAACAAAAAAACCCAAAAATAAAACGGAACCAAACACCTCCAGTACTCTAATATTATTTAACTTTATTTGTGTTACTGATTTGGCTATCTTCAAGTGCATTTTTCTTTTGATTTGGCTATAATTCTTTCCCCTTCCTTGTGAACAGATGTGTAATGCCCTCAATTAGTGGTATAAGAATTTTTTATGGTAGAAAGTTCATAGTAAAACCAAAATTGAAATATATAAATAGGCAAACAAGTATATTTGATAAAGCATACCTTGATTATGTTTACCTATAGGAAAATATATGACATGGGGATGGAGTTAGGATACCTTCAAGTTTTCAAAGCCTATTGTAGGGTACCTAGTTTTAAATTTAGTGAGTCACTGAGACTGATTGAATCAAAACAAAGTTATCTAAAGCTCGTTAACCTTATGAAAATCAAGCAAATGATTGATGTTTATGTAACTCATTTGTTAGATACCCCAAGCCTTGCACCAAAGATATTGGCTATAATTAGAGGAGAGGAAGGAGATAGTGAAGTAAAGAGAGAAGTTTTGGTATTAGGGTAGATTAAGTTGATGATGAACATGTTGACAAAGCTGGAAGGAGTTAGTGAAGGAGTTGGTGATGGAGTTGATGAAGACCTAGATGATCATGACAAGGACCAGGATGAGGGTTTTATACAAGTTAACATTCCTTATGACCATCATCTAATTAAATTTGACTCAACTAATTGTGGCATTTTCACTAGTAGTGATGAATATCTAAGCAAAGAAGAGCTTTGGGAACTATTACAGAGACTAAGTACTAGTATTAGGCATAACCCATCTGATGTGGCATCACATTAGAAATTAAGGATGGAGTTTAGATCATCTAAAGAATATAGAGATTCTATTGTGGATTATGGAAGACGAACAGGATGCAATGTCAAGTTTAAAAAGAGTAAAAGCCATAAGATCAGAGTTAGGTGTATTAAGGGATACCTATTGGAGTTGTATGTTGGTTTTGACAATAACAAACGATGCTTCAAAGTGAAGATATACAATCCTAAGCATAGTTATTTTACTACCAACAATCTTAAATTGGTTTCAACTAAGTTCTTTATAAGACATTTTAGGGAAAGAATTCTTGAGAAGCTTAATATTTTGATGGCTAAGATGGTTAAGAATGTAGAGAAAAAATAATTATATTTGTTAACTCAAGTATGTGCAGAGCAACAAAGAGGAGATTGAGAAAAGAGGGCAACTAATTTTGTGAATGAATATGTCAAGCTACAAAGATATATACATAAGCTGAGGATTAGAAATCTAGGTTCAACAACAAAGTTACAACTGGCAAGGAATGAAGATACTTCCCTATTACAGGTATAGAAAATTATATTTATGCATATCATCAAGCAATTATAGTAAGGCTATGCATTTTTTCATACTTCATTATCTCTCTTGTGTAATTCAAAAGATTATATATTTGCTTTGATGCCATGCGTTATATCAATATTAAATTAACTGCAAATGCATGACATAATTGTAACTAACACAGGCAAGTATGGGTCGATCCCACAAAGTCAATACGTATTAGTAATTACCCTTCTCCTATTATATAGCCTACGAATTTGATGTTTGGTTTTCGATTAAAAAAACTTAAACAAATAAACTAAAATTGGAAACAATAATGAACATAGAAGACAAAGGAAATCACTTAGAAAAATCAATATCAAAGATTAGTGTCTAAGTGATGAGTCCCCCTAAAAAATCCTTAAATAATTATCCTTTTATTATGCAATTATTTTATTGATTATTTGACTATGAAAATTCTTATATTATGTTAATAAATCTCTCGAGACTACTAATAACTATTTCATCAGCTGATTAACAGAAATCTTTCTAGTTAAAAACCCTAGGATTGTATTATTAATTTATGAATTTTGCTATTAGATTTGACCCTAATTCAAAGGATTTATGTCGACGTTTCTCTAAGTTTGCAATCAACTACTTTCAATTATAGTAGATCTATTCATATAAAGAATTTCTCAATCTCAAATATATGAAATCAAATCATGTACTAATATTCTAGATATATTAGAACATGAGTAAAATATATAATTGAATCACAATAAATCAATCAAAATAATTACATTGAATAGAAGATTAAGACATATTGTATCATAAAATAAGGTTCATCACACCTAGACACCAAAAATGTTTAGTTACTCATGATAGAAAACAAAATCAAATATAAACATGTAGAAAAACTAATAGAAAACAAGTAATTTGTAATTCTAAATATCCCTTTCTATTATATTTAGTCTTATTGCAAGTTTGGATTTTATATAGCCTTCTATCGGATCTTTGTTAATGTTAATTTTATGTTTTCCTTATCTTTGGATCAAAACCGTCACCTCTTTAGATGTTTTACATCTTAAGTCTGCTGCTAAATTCGACTATCTTTTGTTTGCCTCCACACACGTCCTCTTATAGTAAAATTTAGGATTTTTGAGACATACATGGTCTACTACGCAGGCATGTAAAAGACCATGTATAATCAAAAACACCTAAGTTCTTGATTCTACACGAGCACTAAGACTTATACAGGCACACACACACTGTTGTGTATCTCTAAATTGCTTCGAAACTTTGTTTTATGCCATGTTTTTATCTGAATTTTTCTCCTTTTGGTCCATGAAGGCAATTATAACCTATAAATGCACTAGAAGAGAATCAAGTACCAAAAATATAAGAAAAACACAAAATATCAAGCATAATACATCAAATATGAGTTTATAATTATAGTCAAATATGCATCTCTCACCATGAAAAAAAGATTGAGTCATTTTAGCCAATTTTTTAGTATTAATGGTTGCTTTCTAAAGACATAATTCCAAGGCTAGTTATTAAGTGCAATTGGGAGGTATAATGATGGAGGACTGCATCCATTAGCTTAGGCTGTTATGGATGTAGAGAATACTGATTCATGAACATAGTTTATGAATCTATTAGCATCTGACTTGGAATTAGATAGTGATGAAGGGTTACAGTTATATTAGATATGTAAAAGATATCTTATTCTTCGTATATTTATATTTAACTGCTTTGATCAAAATGGATATCAATGGGTCGGGTTGGGCCCAGGTCGCTCTTGGCCCGATCCTACCCTTGGTTGGATGCCCCGTGGGCTGGCAGGGCCAGCCCATCCTTTTTTTTTTAAGAAAAATTTACAAAACTACGCCCTTTTTGTTGTTCCGGTCAGGCCATAGGCATGCCCAGCCCTGCACGTGACCCAATCTAGCCGAATCATTTTGGCCCGTGGCACGGTCAACCCAAGCCAAAATCGAGTTGGGTTGGGCTAGGCTGGGCTAAAATTTCCATCCCTATTGATCAGGGTTGTAGATGAGACATTATCATATGCCACTCATCATATGTGTGTTAGACACATATACCATAATTAATATGTGAATTAGAAGGGAAAGGATATATGGAAGTAGTTTTTTAATTGTACATGGTCAATATACGTCAAAGATTTCACTGAGTTGTTAAAAAGATTGGATATAATAAAACTTGGATGTGCATCAGTATTGGTTAAATATCTTAAGGAGTGGTAGGTAAGATGCTACCAATCATTTGAATCAAAATTCCTAATTTTCGAAAAAAATATGAGCAAAACCTTTAATGGGTAGATTTTACCAACAAAAGATAGGTCAGTTATCAATATGCTAGAGCCATTAGAATCATGGTGATTAAGAGGCTTGTAGATAGGAGAGGATTTGTGC
Source organism: Erythroxylum citrifolium (assembly GCA_026284465.1). Taxonomy (NCBI): domain Eukaryota; kingdom Viridiplantae; phylum Streptophyta; class Magnoliopsida; order Malpighiales; family Erythroxylaceae; genus Erythroxylum; species Erythroxylum citrifolium. The sequence continues at coordinate 16,930,510 of JANKOE010000008.1, forward strand.
ACTCTTGGAAGTCAAATGTTGCACTAACGATTATGAAGAAATTAGAGAAGAATAAGAAAGACACGATGCAATAGAGAATAGTTTGGAATGGAGATGAAGCATATAAAGTGTCTAAAGGTAATGACAAACATATTGTAAAGATTGGTAAATACCATCAATGTAGTTGTTAGGCATGGGAGCTTTATAGGCATACTTGCAAGCATATTATAAATGTTATTCACCGTTGCAAGTAAAGGGTGGAGGCATTTGTAGATGATTGCTATAAAGACAAATTCATCATGTCATATGGTTGTGTTGCAACCTATTAGAGGTGCAATTTTTTGGCCTGCTTTTGTTACAGAAGTGATAAATCCCAATGTTTTAAAATCAGACCGGATATTAAATCGGTCAAAGGAAAGTTTTAAGGTTTAAATATTCAACTGATGATAAACTGTTATAAAACCGATATATAATAAATAAGAACTAAAAATTAAAGAGTAAGTAAAAAATAAATTATTTAAAATTTTTATCAACAAACACTAATATTTTTAATATCACAAAAATTAAAATTTATATCTTCATTTGTTATTTTAAAATTTTACAATTTATTTTAAACACATTCTCTACTATTTTATGAAAGCACTAAGTCCACAATATGAACAATAATAACAAAAGTAAAGATGGTAAATAGAAGTACAACAAGAAGTTGATACAATTTCCATTATTATATCAAAGCACTAAGTCGTCAGAGAAGTAGAACAATAATAATAAAATTTAGAGGGCAAATAGTAATTCAATGAGAAGCCTGTAATGTTTGACAAGCAATGACCAATCTTTTCCTATAACTGGTCTCCTCCATAGCCATGAGCAAGAACAATCTATCAAAACCAATTATTCTTGCGTTCAAGGGTTTTGAGAGACTATTTTCAAGCATCTCCATGTTTCTGTCTTGGAGAAGTAGAACAGAGAGACGGAGAGAGATTGAGATATTACTTTCTTTTGGTTTGGTTTGCTTCTAAGAGACTATTTTCAATCTCAAAACCCATTTTTTACCTTGCAATGAAGCTAATCCCTTCATCGAATCCTATAATGAGTTCATAAAAAATCTGTAAACATCGCATGTTAGGTTTCGAGTTTTGGGATTTCTGTAACAAGGATAGATGATTAAAGTTGTGTGTTGTAGAGAAGTTTAGTTTTGAGGCTAGGAAGTAGAGAGTTGAAGGAGAAAGAGTTGAAAGAAGGGTTCTTGAGTGTTAAAAAATCCATGGATGTGAAAGACGATTGGCATTCAAACAACATTTGAGGGGAAGGTCCAGAGTTAGAGAGAGAAGTAAAGAAGATGTTGTTGTCGCTCGGAGGAGGAGAACTATAACATCCCACTACCATAGAGTATATACCCGAACATCTAGAGGACATTTAAGTACATATCCTATGACAATGGTATGCTAGAGCAAACATAATCTTTTAAATGATATTATAAAGAATATATAATACTTAAAAACCTCAACACTTCATTTTATTCATTGACAAAAGTTTTCACTGTATTCATTGAAACAAATATTTACAATCCTTGTATAAAAGTTCTACATGACAAAGAAACTAAAAAATACAAACTATAACTCCTCTGATGTCAGCTGACAAACCTTTAAGCCATATCTTAATCTAAAATGTTTCTCTAGACAATCTTAGGAACTAGATCTCCTGTCTCGTACTTGAAAAGCTATGTTGCAATTTTTGATGAGTTTGCGAACTCAATGAGTGAATCATCATTGATGATCTCACTCAAGTCAAATACACAATTATCAAACAATCAACCAATTTCACAAACATTCTTTTAGAACATGAATAACCCAATCAATCACATTATCATGGTACATCACATCACTTTATCATCACAATTTTAGAAAAGATTTCATAATCATATATATACAAAAGCAGATGCATATGAGACTCTAGTTTATACTAGTCCTCCCAAGCAAGCAAAAATTAACGCAAACTTATAATCACATTCAGCTAGTTTTATGGCAATTTGGTGAAGAATATATGTATAGGTTTCATGCAACAAATTGGCTAGGGTTTAAGCAAAAGTATAGAGAAAGAGTTGAAGCAATTTCGGTGAGGAAAAAAAGGAAAGAAGCAACAAAACTCAGCTGCGAAATTGACTGCATCATACGCTAGGTGTCAACATCTAAGCTCACACATTTGCCCATTTCCTATGCTGCCATTAGTCACCAATTAATCAGTCCATATGTCTTATTATAATTAATCCATATGTCACACAATAGTTGGTCAATTTTTCACATACTAATTGATCCATTTATCACCAATTTAACTATGTCAAATGTCACTGAATTATAAGCTAAATCATCCAAATTTTTCATATATCAATTTATCCTACCACTTGGCATTTGTCCTAGTCCAAATGTACATTTTAATCCATCAATTTCCCAATCCATAACATTTAATTCCAAATTTTCTAATTAAAATCCAATCATACCAAAATTCAAGACATATCAAAACACAATTCACATCATGATCACTTGACATTTTTCATACCCTGGAATAAGTCAATTGAGTGCATATGCTAACTTGTAATGAGCATAAATATCAATTCGTGTATGACTGCTAATGTTATGCATGTATATGCAATATTTAATCTAGGGCTAAACCCGAAGCATATTCCGAAAAAAAGGGATATTACACATTAAGATAAAAATTTATGATCTTCAAGTATAATCCTAAAAACCTTCATTCCAACAGTAGAACTGATATATTGAAATACAACTCACTTGTCACTTATAAATATTTGTCTAATCTCCTTTTTCATTTAAACAACATATTTACTTAATAAAGAATCGGTTGCAAATCTTGTAATGGAAGGATGATACAACTTTCTACCATTAATGAAATATTTTCTCATCGAATTTAAAACCTATATATAATTATAAATGAATTTGATCATTTTTCTTGTTTTCTAAATAGTTTCATCAATGATAGGAAAGTATATAACATCTTATATATTTTTTAGTTTCAGGTCAATGTAGTATGTAGCACAAGAAGTCCAATAGAAAGAATTATACTTGCTTTACAACCTTTTCCTAACTGCTTTATAAGTAGCAATATTTTCAGTGATAAACTGTACAATATTTTCAGGCTTAACTTTATTTACAACTTCATCAAATATCTCTAATAGAGTATAAACACTCCTTACAAGGTTAGATGCATCAATAAACTTAAGAAAATCATCTCCTTATCATAATAAACTAAAAATTTGATAATGGATTCATGTCTTCTATTTGTCCAATTGCTATACATGACTAAACACCATAAGTTTCCTAAGTCATTTTTCTTTTATTAAAATAATTTTTATTTCAATAATAGAGCTATTTATAAGATTATCCCTATAATCATCAATCGAAGGAGATTTATATTAAAACTAAGCAACATTGTATACAACATATGCGTCCTACTATTATTTGGTCATTTTCACACACACACGCACGCACGCAATATTATGAGCTACTTTTTTACATTATAATGCACTATAAAGTGAAAATTGAGCTCTAAGAGTTGTTTATAGAATAAATTTTTTTTTATAATTGTCTTCTTCTTTCCTTCATTTTAGTTACTGCAATCCCTTGTTAGCTAAGAATACCACCTTCAACGTTGTCACTGTCATCTTAACCACTATTAAAAAAACTTCTACTATTAATTTTGTAGTTAAGTATTTTTCTCATTTATTTCTCATTTTGATACACTTTAAGCAAAGTTTCCATTTGTTATTTTACAATATGACTAGCTTTCTTATAAGGCTTTACATTAACTTGGATCCCAACTAAATGTTTTTTTAACTTTGTGGTTCCCCTACATTTTAAATGTTTGTTACAATACGAATAAATAATGTGGTTCTTCAAACCAGGAACTAATCTCTCTTGAGCCTAAGTTGGATGATCAAATATTTTTGAAAAGGTTAAATTATCAGAAGTATTTGAACTTTCCTCCATTTGTCCATTAAAAAAAGGACATATATCAACTTTAAATTAATAACTTCATATCAAAATAAAGACATATTATAGTAAATTAAGTAGTTTATTTTACACAAAAAATATAGTCTTTGCTAGTAAAGTGGATGGGATCTATTATTTGCCTTTTATATGGAAAGAAAATATTTCCATTAAAATCCTTTCCAAGTGTTTTGTAGGTTTGATATGTTGGTACTAGATGAGTTTATGTGGCCATTTACAAGTAAATTTTGGAATTGATTTCAAAATGTTTGTGAGCAATGCTCTACATAATTATTAACATTAGTTATAAGCATTAGGGCAACCAGCCAACTAGGTTAGGTATGATCGATACACATTACAGTTTCAAGAAATAAGAAAATTGCATTTTTATATCACATTATGAATTTTCTTATCTTTGTGAGGAGCAACCAAATAAAATGTTGGCCAATCTATTACCAAATAACAATGAAGCTCACCAGTTTGAGGTATTATGACAAATCATGCTATCTTTAAAAGTCCTTAAGTATACTACATTAGTTATGTGTGTATATATGCTTATGAGTCAATAATTACCTAAAAACAGTTTGGGTATACAATAATATAAAATCAAACCAACCTTAAATGGTACATGACCAAAATAAACTTAAGGAATCATTAAACATTTTTAATTTGCCTTACAAATTTGCTTTCAAAATTTTTAGAATACAATTTTAACATGTTTTATTGACATAACATTCTTGTATGGTAGAACAAACCAATGGTATGAAAAGGGGAATTAAATCTCCAAAATATCAACATTAAGGAAGTCAGAAAATGTAGGGAATTTGAAAATTTTAAATTTACCTTCTAAAATTTAAGAATATAATTTTAATATATTTTATTGACATACATTCTCGTATGGTGAAACAAACCTGTAATATGAACAAGGGTATTAGATCTCCAAGGTAACAACTATTAGACCTTTTTTTATCAACGAGTAATCAAGGGAGATAATTAGATAATAATGGTTTAAGTATCACTATACTTCCAAAATCAAGTATGCAATATTTCAACATGTTACCAAAATCTCAGACAACTCAAATAATACACAAAAATGAAGCAAGAATCAACTAGTAAGCTAATGATGAGGAGATAAATCAATGAGCAAGAGTCGCGGTAAAGAGTAGCGGCAAAGACAACCTAAAAGTTGTAGCGAGGATGATCTAAAAGGTTTGATGAAGATGATCCAAGAGCAATGATGATGAAGATGTTAGGAAATCAGGTCGGGATCTGATCTTGTATGTAACAAAATAATTACAAAATATTTTTGTTTGACTTCCCAAAAGCGAAGTTCATTAAAATTTTATAAAATGATTAACACATAAATCATAATAAAATAAGAATCATTACTTCTACCTTATTATGAAGCTTGATCATATTCTTATAGTATCCTTTAAATTGTTTTCGAAACTAGTTCATCTCAACCATCGTAACCGCATAAGTGTTTAAGCTTTAATAGTATCCACATAACAAGTTAGAACTCTGCAATTATTGCAGAGAGGATTAAGCAAGGAGTATCATCTCCTTTAGAGCTTATTAATACGTTTTGTACATTTTAGTAATTTAACTAAAATTAAATTATAATTTTGTCTAATTAAATACAAATTATGTCTTGATAAGATTTTAAATCTCCTATATTGATCCTTATTTATTAAATATCTCATATTTAATCATAAATTTTTTTAAACTTTACAATCAAACCTAACTTAACGTATGTTAGTCATTTTGCTTTCTATTAATGTCCAATCATAACAGAACAATGGCTAGAAATAATTTAAGGACAATACATAAATGCAATATGAATCTCATAATTATAATTTCATTTATAATATATCTTTATCTCATGAACTTTGTCTCGTGGACATTTAAGTATGTAGAAGATATTACATAATTGTCATTAAATTATAATTGATCGATTGATTGTAGGGCAGTCGAAATGAAAATTAAGGTTAGCATATTTTTTAAATTTAATTCTTATAATTTTGATTTGGTAAATAGATGGTAAGACTAATATCTTTTTTTATATATAAAACACGGTGAATTTGAATATCATTTTTTGAGGGTTACGAGAGATGATTCAACTCATAGCTAGGTTTCCATAATTGCAACAAGTTGTCCAGTTGAAATCATTTAATTTAATCAAAGTTGTGAGTTAAATTAAAGTAAAAAAAAGTTATTGGGCATGTTTGGTTGTTAGCTGATCAGCTGTTTTTAGCTGATTGACCAAAATTAGCTGATTGACTTTATCAATAAGCTATTAATTTTGTTTAGTTGTTAGCTGATTGGGTTGGCTGATTCAACTCAATCAGCTAATTTTAGAGAAGCTGGTAGTGACCAGCGTCTGGGCAACAGCTGATTGACCTTCCCATTAATGCCCTTCAGTTTTGCCCAACTTCGTTACCGTCAAATTTCCTCTGGACTTCCTGGTGCACTGTCGCAAGCACGATCTTGAACGAAGACAATAGTCCCGAATCAGGCCATTTCTCCACCCTTATCTCCATCGGTCAAGATCTCCTCTTCTTCCTCACTGAACTGTTTCCAGTTCTCAAAACCATGCGCCCTATCCTAGATCATGAAGCTGGAAGAGGACAATTGCTTCAGCAGTGAAGAGGCCTATAATTTCTTTTCCGATGAGCAAGGAAGTTGAAGATTAATAAAAGCCATAGATAGAGAGCGAGAAACAGTTTTTGTGTGGCGATTGTGTGTGAAAGAAAGATGACGATAAATGCTCTCTTGAATCGTGTGGGTAACGATTGGGTTGTAATTGGAAGACTCACTTTTTGCTGTAAAGGGTTTAAAGAAAAAAGAAAAATGGTGGAATCCATCGAAAAAGTTTGTTCCTGTAATAGAGAAAAACAATCAATCCATAATATAATGACTTTTCTTTATCTCTTTTATGTTATTATATTATTATTATAATATAACTACTTCCTGTAATGAAAAAAAACGATTAATTCATAACCATAATGACTTTTCTTTATCTCTTTTATGTTATTATTATTAGTATTATTATTACTATTATATTCTATTTTTTATTAGAATTATATACTTAAATTTTGTAGTCTAAATTCTTATAAAAAATATTCAACAAAATACTAAGATATATAATATTCATACTGTTATAATTTTTTTAAAGTCATGTACTC
>JANKOE010000008.1:16937777-16969855 GCA_026284465.1 Erythroxylum citrifolium
TATATACTTAATTTTTGTAGTCTAAATTCTTATAAAAAATATTCAACAAAATACTAAGATATATAATATTCATACTCTTATAATTTTTTTAAAGTCATGTACTCATAAGTAATTTTACACATAATCAGCTAATACTGAACAGCTAATTTTACCAAACATCAAATGACAAACAGTTAATGCAATTCGCTGGTCAAATCAGCTGATAGAATCAGCTATTAGCTAACAGCTAATGCAATCAGTTGATTGCCAAACAGGCCATTGTCTTTGCTGCTAAATAAAATACATCTATGATCTATCCTACTAACTGACGGCGAATTGTTCTTTTCTTCCACGTCATCCCGGCAACTTCCCAGTAAGTGTAAGCATTAATTAAATTAAAGCAATTATTACACGTCAGACCTCATATCAAGGTCGGTTGGGTTCGTAAGCAAGCCAATGTTGAGATTCATAACTTAGCAAGAGTCTCACATTTATATGCTGGCCGTTGTAGTTGGGATTTTCCCCTAACTATCTGATTAATGCTATTGATATTGACTTTATTTAAAAAAAATTAAATTAAAGTTATTACCCAAGCCTATACTACTAACTCACGCCGAATTGTCCTTTTCTTCGTCGTCGTCGCCCAAAATGCCAAGTTGCCAACAACCTCCCTGTAATGTAAATTAAAATAACAAGAACCTGTGTCCTAGGCTAAATCAAATCGTTGAAGTTGGGCTTGGGACCCACAAAAAATCAGTCCTACGTTTAACTATCGTGGAAATGCGAGTCGCAGGTCTCCTTGCGACGCGCTTATTTAAGTAACTTCAATCCTAGGTGCAACCTCTCATTCGCATCTCCCATTAGTCATTTGCAGATCACTGTATCGGCGGCGAGAAAAAAATGGCCATCTCCTCATCCTGTCTCTCTCCCAAGTTCTTCGCCACCGGTGCTGGTTCCTTCTTTGAGTGTCGCTCCGATCCGGCAGGTACCGATCAGCCGAGTCACGCGCACCGAGTCAACTTATCCCGCCACATAACGGCCTCGTCGTTCCTGGACGGCGGACTGCCTTCCGCCCTGATACTGAGGTTTCCTCCGAACTTCGTCCGCCAGCTCAGCACCAAGGCCCGCCGGAACTGCAGCAACATCGGCGTCGCGCAAATCGTGGCGGCCTCGTGGGCTAATAACCCTAGCTCCGTCACCCCTCCGGCAGCTGCGGCGGCTGCCAACAGCTCCGCCGCCGCCTTCGCCGCCACCCCTGTCGCCGAGCCAACTGTGGTGGCAGTTGACAATGAGGTGGCGGCGGTTGAGAACTCAGGTGTACAGTCGGAGGATTTTAGTAGCGATTTGAAGGAAATCGCACCATTTTTGGGGTCCGATGGGAGTATCGCAGTTCATGCTGGTAGATTATGCATTAATTCACCTGCTACCATTTTTCTTAGCATTTACCATTTGGGCATAATTATCATTATTTGATGGGTTATTATAACAATAAATTCAGGTGAAAGATTGGGTCGCGGTATAGTTACAGATGCAATTACAACTCCAGTGGTAAATACTTCTGCATACTTCTTTAAGAAAACCGCCGAGCTCATCGATTACAAGGTATACATTTGAATTCAGCTGCTAATTTGGTGATGCATGAGTTTCAGATTGTGTGTTAAGAGGACTTTGTATCATTAAATCACAAATCATGTTTTCTTTTTAGAATATTAACCCGTCAAGACTCACTGTTAAGATCATTAAGCGATAAAGAGTGCCTTTTTAAGACTATATTTTCATTTATACGGGCGTGCATTCGATGTTTGCTTGATACTTTCCTCTAGGAGAAACGCCTAGCAAGTTTTGAATATGGACGCTATGGAAATCCAACTACGGTGGTTGCGGAGGAGAAAATAAGGTCAGACTTCTTTCTTTCATTTTGGCCTCGTTTTTTCTGTTTCGATTACTATATGGTGCCAACGTGGTATTTTGCAACTTTAACCAGTGCTCTTGAAGGAGCTGAGTCAACCTTGATTATGGCATCTGGGATGTGTGCTAGTACGGTCATGTTGATGGCATTGGTACCTGCTGGCGGGCACATTGTGACAACCACGGACTGTTATAGGAAGACTAGGATATTCATTGAGAGTGTCCTTCCTAAAATGGGCGTCACGGTGTGGGCTTTCTTCCCCTTCTAATTTTTCCATGAGACCCAAAAAAATAAAGAAGATTTTTCCTTGCACATTTTGCACAAAGATATTTAGAAGCAGTATAGTAGATTTTACCCAATCTGTCTAAATGATGTTATCTTAATTTTCCTCTGTTCATTTGTTCATTTTCTGAACCAGTCATATATTATACATATCATTTTTGGGTACGCAGGCAACTGTGATAGACCCTGCTGACATGGAAGCTTTGGAATCTGCTCTCGATAAACACAAAGTCAGTGCTGTGGATACTTCTTTCATTTGTTCTTTCAGAATTTTTTTTTTGAGCACTAGTGTTATCAACTAATAATACTGAGTTGTTGGTGATATGATTTCTTGCAGGTTTCTCTCTTTTTTACTGAGTCTCCTACCAATCCATTTCTCAGATGTGTTGACATTGAGTTAGTATCAAAGCTTTGCCACAGGAAAGGAGCATTGGTATGCATAGATGGTACCTTTGCCACACCTCTCAACCAAAAGGCCCTTTCCCTTGGTTCTGATCTTATTCTCCACTCTGCAACCAAATTTATTGGGGGCCATAATGATGTAAGTTTGCTTGCCTATTTTAATCAACTTATTTGAGATGCTTTGGCTAGTAGACAGGTTAAGAAATAGACACGCTGACACTAGTATGTATTTCAGGTCCTGGCAGGTTGCATTAGTGGTGCCACAAATTTGATTCAAGAAATTCGTAACTTGCATCATGTTCTGGGTGGCACTTTGAACCCAGTAAGTTATAATGGGTCAATTGGCCATTACTGGTCCTTTTCAGATATTGCATACTATTGTTTGCTACTAAGTAATCAGTTTTAAGGTGAAATATTGGCTGGTAAAATAATGATGCTTGCAGATAGCCTGAATCTCATTGCTGGGCTTAATTTTATGTTTTTCATCTTTACAGAATGCTGCTTATCTGATCATCCGAGGCATGAAGACACTGCATCTTCGTGTACAGCAACAGAACTCAACAGCATTAAGGATGGCCAAACTTTTAGAGGAGCATCCTAAGGTTTGTTTCTTTTATTATCTGTCAAATGTGTGTGTATATTTTAATCTTTAAGGTTTGTTTCTTTTATTATCTGTCAAATGCGTGTGTATATTTTAATCTTTGTTGAATAACCCGTGGTTAAATCTTATTCCATGTGAAACATGCAAAGTATGAATAACCTGTGGTTAAATCTTATTCCATGTGAAACATGCAAAGTGCGAAGTATAATTCCTGGATTATGTGGAATAGGTTGATGCTATATGTACCAAAAATTGTAGTGGTGATATTTATTTCTATGATAGCTTGATGTTATTCTACAGTGGATAGCTGGTACTTAAGTTTTCCATGTGCATCAAAACTACACACCTGGATCAATAAATGGTTCAAGGCTTTGATTGCTGTCAGAAGGATGCTATCAAAATGTTTGGTAACCTAACTGGCTACCTGTCCTTTCAGATGTGGGGGTTGCTGAATGATGTTGGATATAGGTTAAAATCTTGATTGGTTACTGGTGGATGTCAGATTTTGTTGTTACCTTGCGTAGATTGATTTTTAAACTTGGAATTACATTTTCTTTTAAAAGCTCTGCAAGTAGATTTTCATTTCAGCTTCAATGACTGTGTGGGTGTTGAGAACATAAGCACTAGTGATTAGTCGGAAGTTGTTTGCATATCTTTGTGACAAAGCTACACATAATATATCTCGAGGATTCATTTAAAAGCCATTGATGACAGGTGAAGCGCGTTTATTATCCAGGCTTGCCAAGTCATCCTGAGTATCACATTGCCAAGAAGCAAATGACTGGTTTTGGTGGTGTTGTTAGCTTTGAGGTGATTCCTGCCTAATAATCTTCCGGTGTTGCATCTGATTCAATTCTTTGGTGTGCTTTCTTTTGTGGATAACCTTTGGATGTTGCATTTTAATGATTCAGGTTGATGGAGACTTAATGACCACGATAAAGTTTGTGGATTCATTGAAGATCCCATATATTGCTCCATCTTTTGGTGGCTGTGAAAGCATTGTGGATCAGCCAGCTATAATGTCTTATTGGTATTCATACTGAAAAGTTTGAATATATAGAATACAATGTCATAAATGCAACTATTGCGTTGACGTAATTAACTATTTATCCATGATAAACAGGGATCTTCCTCAACCGGAGAGGGAAAAGTATGGTATCAGAGATAACTTGGTACGCTTCAGCTTTGGAGTCGAAGACTTCAACGATTTGAAGGCTGACGTACTCCAAGCCCTTGAGACCATATAGGACTCGTCAATATGAGTTGCTCTTCGGCTTTGGAGTCTATGAATTGGTGGTATGAAGGATGAAATAAGCATGGATGCCTGCCATTTAATTAGTGTTCTTTTCGTAGGCTTTGTCTGGGTGTTTCACCAAACTCTTGTTGTCAATTTGGTTCGTTGAGAACATTAGCAGATGTCTATTTTGCCTTTACCGAATGCATCATTATGTTTCTCTTATATAGTTGGAAATTTTGAAGATCTAGGGCAAAATGTTTCAGGGAAATCTACAAGGGTCAGTGATTTGATTTGGTGGATCTTCGTCAAGCATTCATGTCGTTTGCATTTGAGAGAAATGATTCAATTTTTATTAAATGACACAACCGTACTAGCAACTTTTGAAACTACAAGGGTTGTCAAGTCCAAACAATTGTTTAGTTAAAAATGAATAAAAGAACAGTCAAAGAAAAGATACTAAAAATAACCTGAGAAAAGTAGATGCCAATCCATTTCCATCCAGCCCAAAGCCAAAAGCCAACTTGATGAAGAACAGTGGAAACGGTGTGCCAACAAATCTGCTTCCAAATCTGACAAAAGAATTCTTCTAATCTTTTATCCTCACGCCCACTTTCTCACAATAGATTCCAAATTCATCGTCCATGCCCGTTTCGATTTTTGTTGGCTTGTACACCTTCTCTCTCTATTTCCCTTGCAGACAGAAACATTCAGAACCTTAACAACAGAACATAGAGCTCAAATCCAGAAGAATCTAGACACATCCACAATGAAGTTTGGGAAAGAATTCAAAACCCACTTAGAGGAGACCTTGCCTGAATGGAGGGACAAGTTCCTCTGCTACAAACCGCTCAAAAAGCTCCTAAAGCACTACCCTTGTTCAACTGCTGATACCTTTTTGTTTCGCCCAGTTAATCAGCCAGCCCACGCCGATGATTCCGTTGTCGGTGACGGACGCGGCGCCGGATCGTTGGTTGAGCTCCAGGAGTGGTTCGTTAGAATATTGAATGAAGAACTTGAGAAGTTCAATGATTTCTATGTTGATAAAGAGGAAGACTTTGTAATTCGCCTTCAGGTGTTTTTTCGTCGTCTTCTTTTTTTAATGTCGTTTTCTTTCTGCTGCTTTTAGCTCCTCTTTCAGTTCACTTTGTCCCAGTTTTTGACACTTGCACAAACAAATGAATATGGTGAAGATTTTGATTGCTTGCAGGTTCTTTTCTATAACGTAATTTAAGTTGTTTCAATCCGTGTGAAAATCATACTACTTTGATATTTTGGCTTTAGAATATAGGCAGAAGCTTTGATATTTTGAAGTCGAAATGATAATGTCCAGTTAGTGGTTTTTATGCATCTTTATTAATGGAATAGTGAAGTGTGATTATCAGGGCAGGTGACTTATAAAGACTTTTGTTCAGCAACGGTGTCATATTGTTATTTTTGTTGCGCAAAAGGGGACACTCAAGTGGAGATCTGCCGTAGTACCAGAGAAGTGTTGTAATGCTAGTAATGGATGTTACTGTGAGGTTTATGAAGGACCTAATGTATCAGAGTAAAATGGACGACAATTGTGTAATGAATGTGATGGGTGTGCATCAAGTTAAGGAATTGTAGATACAGTAGGGATTTTTAAAATGGATGGGTCAACTCATAACTGTTGTTGCTTGATGTCTTGAAATGGAAGGACGGGTACCTGACTCATCGAATCAAAGATATAATACTTAATTCACTTGATACCAATTGACATTATTACATAATAAAATTATAGCAAGCAAAGCTGAGAAATGCCTCAAATGAGAAACGTTTTTTTTGCTTCTACATCTTTTGCATCTTTTCTTTATGTGACCATTTAACATGTGATCTTATTTAATGAGCATTTAGTTCTTGGGAATTAACCTGTTTTCCTTGAATATTTTTGAGTGGTCAGTCCTCACATGTCTTATTTGACAAAAGCTGATCTACTCCCAACCTTCAAGCAGGAGTGGTTAAAGACATTTTTGGTTGATGGATGGAATTATTGTTAATTCAGTTGGGATGCAATGGTTGAGTGACTTGTTTTCAATTCTAAATTCTTATTGTCCTTTTTGCATTATTCTTGGCAATCCCATCATTATTCTCCGCTTGCTTTATATCCAGTGCTTGATGGTTATTTGATCTGTGTTTTTAGCTACAGAGCTGTGAAGTTTTGTACGCCAATTGCAGCAGATGCAAATTTGTTTCCATATTCTTTGGTTATATCTTTCTTTGCAGTAGTTTTGATGCTTCAATTGTTAAATATTTTCCTGCACATTTGATTGATTGTCTGTTTCAGAAAAAAATTGAACTTGGCCTTGAAGTGCCACTCAAGAGTTCTCTTTATCGTTACATCGTGCAGTTCATGTTCAGAAAGTGGCTGCTATCTACTTAAGTTTGGGGCTCTTTATTGATCTGTATCTGCATTTTTAATAGGAGCTGAAGCAAAGAATAGAGCGTTTGAAGGAAGAGAGCGGTAAGAATGGAGTATTCACATCTGAGAGTGAATTTAGTGAAGAAATGATGGATATTCGTAAAGACTTGGTTACTATTCATGGACAGATGGTGCTGCTAAAAAATTATAGCTCCTTAAACTTTGCAGGTACTGCAACTCTTCCGTTTACTCTACTTCTTACTTCTAACTTGAGTTGTCTAGGTTTCTCATTTAAATGGGGAGATGCTGCTTCCAAAATTACACCTTGCTAAATGTTTCAGGTATAGCATTTCTTGTTAAAATCACTCGTAATTACAGGAGTAGTACCTGGTTTTAAATGCATATTCAATTTTCCAATGATAGGCTTGGTTAAGATTTTGAAGAAGTATGACAAACGAACTGGAGGGTTGTTGCGTCTGCCTTTCATGCAACTTGCCCTTCATCAGCCCTTTTTCACAACTGAACCATTAACAAGGCTCGTCCGTGAATGTGAAGCAAATCTTGAGCTGCTATTCCCGTTACAAGACGAAGTGATTGAATCTGTGCCAGAACGCTCTAACCTACAATTAAATAACAGAGCTGGTATCTCTAATGAGACATCCTCTTCTCTCGGTGAGGAAACAATAGATACATATCGCAGCACCCTTGCAGCCATGAATGCTATACGAGGCCTTCAAAAAGCAAGCTCCACCTACGATCCTGTATTTTCATATTTCTTTAAGATCCAGGATGCAGAAAGCACCGGTGCTGTAACAGCTGAAAATTCACCTTCAAACTCTTCACCTAGTTCGCTGAAAGGGGAAGACGCTGGTCAAGAAGATGCCAATTCTGTAAGGAGTGGAGGTTGATAGAAAAACGTTTTTTGTTTTGTTTTGCGGTGTTTGTTTCCTGTGCTGATACGGCATTGCTCTTGCCTTGCTCATTTTCAGTCTTGTAAAACAAAAATGTGGTAGTCGATAGAGATTGAATAATGTCTTCTGTAACAGTTCTACATAGTTACTTTTAATTGTATAGCCTGTCGAAATATAAAGATGCAAGTTCATTTTCTTGATCATATAATTTTGTTAAAGGAATATCTAATAACCATTATAGGGGATCTTCTTGTCATTTCACCAAGTTGAACTCCAGGTCTGAAATGGAAGGCAATAACGCCTTCATACATGAACCGCAGATGCTTTCCCCTTCATGCTTGCTTCCCATTGCAAAACCTTAACTCATTTCTGAATTTTTTTTTTTGGGAAAAAGAATATCAATTTTGTATTGGCGACAAATATTTTGACTTGTGTTCGTTAGCAGTTACATCTTCCTCTTTTTCTTTTATTCGATATGCGAGTATGTTCAAGTAAAGAGGATGTACCTGCAAAAGGTGATGTGCATGGAAAATTCGGGTGGCTGGATTAAGCAGCACGAGCAACTTGTAACTTTTAACCAACAATTGCTCAAAGTTGAAGAAGCAGCAGAACAAGCCACAAAGCAAAAGGACACAGACACAAACACAGACACAGCCACGTGATCCTATGGGAAATAGATAAACTAAATTGAGCAATATTTCAAATTGCAGTATTCATTTCTACATTTTACTTGTGTTAACATGAAGAAATAATTACAAAGCAAAGGAAATGATGCAAACAAATCTTGAACTTTGTAGAAATTTATATGCAGCAGTAGAATGTATTATACAAGCTTGTCATCTTCTTCATCATAGTAGAATGGCAAGGGCACTGATTTAAATGCCCGATACTTACCAACATTGTTGAAGTGCTCATTCTCCAGCCTGATCAAATAACATTGCCATCAGTTGTTAGTAAGGGATACATGAAATACTTTTAACATCAACATAAGCTGGTCTTTAGTTTGTTTAGCTTTATGTTATAAATAAATCTGTCAAACTCCCAAATC
Source organism: Erythroxylum citrifolium (assembly GCA_026284465.1). Lineage (NCBI taxonomy): Eukaryota > Viridiplantae > Streptophyta > Magnoliopsida > Malpighiales > Erythroxylaceae > Erythroxylum > Erythroxylum citrifolium. The sequence goes on from JANKOE010000008.1 coordinate 16,946,527, forward strand.
CAGCAATTCATCTAATTTTAATTTAATTTGTTAAATTTCATTAATCAACTCAATCAATTTTTTGTCTCCTCTTTGAAACTCGTGTGTTTCCACTTTCATTACTGAGGAGTACCTGAAAAAGTTCCAAATTCCACGACGAATGATCTCCAAACTTGCAACTATTGCAATCACGGCTGTTTTAGGCAAGAAGGGTGCACTTCTGAAGCCCAACAATGTCCCAATCCAAGCTAGTCTTAGCACAACATTCAGCACCTACCAACCATTATATCAAATATTTGGTGTAGTTAGTATGTGCGCATACTTTACCCTTTTACAGACTTGGCTGCCTGCAGGATTTAATTTTTATCTTACCATAGCCACAAAATAAACAGTCTTGTTTGGTATGGCAAGCTTATCTCTCAGCCACGGGTTTACTGAATCTCGTTGCAGAAGACCCCAGTCTATCACTATGTCCCAATACACATTAATAACTGTTGCAAAACCTGCAGTTGCAGCAGCTGCTATCTTCCAAGTTATTCCCTTCCTTCGTTCATCAAGTGTTCTCATAGCAACAGCTGCTATAATTGACAAGTATTTGATTGCATTACACGCTTGCCATCCATCTTTCTCTTCAAATAAACGCCGAATACACTGATACATCATAGACTACTGTGTCAGTACCATCATAATCATAAGCCAAAGGCTTCTCACTTCAGTACTATAAACAGTACATACATACCTGAAGGAACCGGATCCAATATGGAATCATTGCTACCAAAAAGTAAAACACTTCGTAAACTTTACTTCCATCACATGTGTTTTCCCTCCTTTGGAAATCCCCCCATCCATAGTAGCAAACATAGAATTCCAAGTTTCTGAAAGCTTGCACCTGAAAAGAGGACATTGTTAAATAGTGTTAAGACTATAGAACGTTTAGAGATGTACAGATTAAGAGGAGACAACGAGAAACAACTGCAACCAGTTAGGAAAACACCTGGCTCGTAAGCTGATCCGCCAAGAAGAAATCTGGGAGCGTAACCTGAGGAATGATAAGCAGAGGTGAGATATCTTTTTCTAAATGGGATTTATTTTTTATTTTGTCTGAATTTCATAAAGTTGTCACCTTGTAAAGAGGGGCCAGAACACAGTGAAGGGCGCATCCAATCAGGAAGAAACGACTTGACCGATATATGATATTGAAAGGACAGAATATGATAAGAAGCAGAAGCTGCAATGAATGTTTGCGCATTACTCAACCTTCATGAGACACTTGAGCAATTAGAAACAGTTTTAAGTGTTGTCTGTTGAACATTACAATGAGTAGGGCCAACGGGGGTAATTCAGTAAGTGCTTCAAAGCGTTTTGTCCTAGGGTCCATTTCCATATCCAAGTTTGATATTATGGCACCCAACGCAAGTACTGAAAGAGCTGAACTAAGAAGAAGGACTTGTCTATAGCCCAATTCTGTTCCTCGACTGAAGTCAAATATGAATGAATAATTGATCCGATAACGCTTCCAAAAGTATATATTAGCCGCATACATAAGCATATGCAGGACCATGAATCCAAAAACCCTGCGACATATCATGGCAAATCATACAATGATCTGATATCTCAATGCAAAAGAAGTTCTCTGAGTATGTTAACTGCAACTTACGAGTAAAGAGGGAAAATGTTTTCCATATACTTAGGTCCTCCTGGACTGTTGATGACATCTCTGGCATGAATAAGCACACAAATTGTGACTACAAGTGCAGCTGCGAAGCCAGAAAGTAAGCCTGCAAGTATACAAATACAACAGTAATTTTATGAATGCTTATACAAGTGATGGATTGATATCACTGGGAAGATCCATATAATATCAGGATTTGCATAATCTTCTGATCCCTACCCAAGGAAAATGTAACTCTATGCCTTTCCCTTTTAACTTTTGGTCTCAAAGTGGCCATTCCTTTTCTACGATTCCCATTAGCAAAGTGCTTAACGAAGGTGGCCTCCACCCTCTCCATGAGTTTGGTAACCTAAGGAGGAAAATTTAACCACGATGGGAATTTGGAGCCGGAAGTAACTGCTGCAGCAGAAAAGAAACAAACAATGAAAGTCTTATTCTGACCTCATCAGAGCTGCCAAGGTAAGAACTGTCCACCATATTTAAGTAAGCTTTTGACGCGTTCCTTGAAGTGATCTGTACAAGTCCCAGTTAAGACTTTGCACGTAAATTTAGCTATCAGAAACTGAACCTTCCGTACCTTATCATACTTCTTCATGATCTTGGAGAATGCTAATTGGTTCAAGAAGCTGTTACATCAGTAATCAACACAATTAGTTTCTGCAATGAGGAAATGGTTGAATATTCTGGAGAGTCCTGATGGAAGAAACATTACCAGTAGCTTTTTAAGAGTTGAAGCTTTTGGTAGAATACAACGAAAGCCCTAGTCATTCGTTCCTCGGCTTTGTTCAGTTCTCCTTTGGTGTATGACAAGTCTGATGTTGGACTTGAGACTATATTTTTCATTGTCGATACTGGGGTTTCAGGTACTACATTGATCTTTACATACTCCAAGACTTGTAATGGAGCCGCTCCAGATGCCTGAATGTCCACTTTATCTCCACTATGTTTCCTCTGGCTACGGGAATTATGATTGTTGCGTTCATTCGTCTCATTTTCTGAATTTACTTCATTGCTCATCTCAACTTCCTGAATCACATCCATACGTGCAAGTCCTTCACAAAACAATGAATACAAACATTAAAACATGCACAGAGAATTGAATCTTTCAGAATTATGTTCTTAGCTACTAACTTGGCTGGTGGAAATTATCAGAGTCTAAATTTGTCTAAACTTAAATTCCTTTTTGTGGAAGAGCAGGAACATCCTAATCACCAATCAACCCAAAAGACCCAAAAAGAAGAAGTAAATGCAGGAAAAGTTGATTATCCAAAACTTCTGGTTTTTCTAACCTGGGTTTCGGTCGTTTGTAGGATAAACACCAGAGTCCGCAGAGGAAGAATTGCCGGTGGCGAGAGTAGCAATGTTAGCACCTACCACCGCTGGATTCTCCACCTTGATCCTTAGCGCAATCAAAGCATCCATTTGCTTACTCAAGTCCTCTGCCTCTAACATCACTTCCTCCACTTTCTTCTTGTAAAAGCTTACAACTTTATTGAATTCATCATCAAGTATACTAAAGAACAAAATCTCTTTTTCTCCTCCTTCACCTGAACCATTGAGAAACAAGGTCTGATAGTGCCCTTCTATCCCCTCTTCTTTCACTGTACTTATAAGTATTACTTCATCCTCACTCTTCCTTGGCGAGCCTCTTCCTGATCTAGTTATAAGGCCGCTGAAGGTTCTGTAAAGTGAAACCCTTCTCTTCAAAGAACCTCTCGAGGTTCCTAATGTCACTGTTGGTGATGATATTCTCTGTTTGAAACGCAAAACATCTTTCAATATTGTCTTGAGGTAGTTGTAATCCATGTATGCTTCTTGCCATTCCTGCACCATTTGAGCCGCGAATTCTTTCCCAAACTTCATTCTTTTTTCTCACGCGAAATGGTTCTGCAACTTTGCATATATCTCAGTGAACAATGTGACAATGAATATTCTATTAGTTGGCGGATGAAAGGTTGGCAACACGGTGACCTAATGAGAGGAATTTATAAATATACCTCACATAGCCGCCATCTTGAAGAGACCACCTTCCGCAACTGTTTCTTCTTATCTTCCCTACCCTACCATTATCCTCTTTAAGAAGATAGCAATCAGCATTAAAGCTGGCATTCATTGCTGTGATTTTGCTCTTGTTTAGGTATGGTGTTTATAAGTAATTCTTTGTTAGTTGATGAGATCGTCTTTTTTGTTTTTTTTTTCCCCCCCTTCTCGCTTTATGTGACGTGGGTACTTTAATTGATGTTTACGAGAAGGAAATCATGCATGTTTACGCCTATGATTGCGGTGCTGTATAGCGCAAACATCCGCTGCTTACTATTGCTGGAAATCGAGCCACCAAACCAACAAGTATATGTAAAGCTTGAAGCTTTGTGGGCCGATAGTGCAAGGCAAGGAAGGGACGGCCTTTCCTCAAATTGAAATTGGAAGGCGACATACCTTACCTTACATGAACGGCTGAACCGCGTAGGCGTAGCAAAGAGTCAAAAGACGTGTCGAATACAGTTCTGCTTTCGGTGACTTGGTTCTGTATGCAGTTTCCCTGGACTGTAACAACCTAACTTTACCCTAAACATTTGGTGTGTTGGTTAGTTCAGTCCTCCAATTGTCCGTACAGTGAAAGGGACACTTCTCTAATGAAACAAACTACATCGATAAGTCGATGACAACTGTAGTATTCAACATAAATAATGCGGAACATTTCTTCTAGTGACATAAAGCTAAACTAAACTAGCCTTGAGAAACATTCGAAAATTGACATCAGCTGTACGATTTGTGTAGAAAATGGTCATCAATTTAAGCATCACCTGTCGATAGTTAATGCTTCTGGCAGACAAGTTGCCTTGGTACAAGACAACTTGTCCGCCCCCAAGGCAACTTGTCTGCCAGAAGCATCCCATAAGATTTCGTCGTTTTTATTTAAATTTTAAGGGACTCAATTATTTAAATATAAGATTAAATTTAAAAATTTAAAAATTAATTAATTTTAAATCTTATATTTAAATAATTTTAAAATTGTTTAATTAATTTATAAATATAGAAAAAGTTTTAAATTAAAATTTAAAAATTGATTAAGTTTATTATTATTATTATATTAACCCGCATGCGTATTAATGCAATATTAAACGTCTTGTATGACAATTTTTTTCAGAGAATACTTGTGAAATACAAAAAATTATACAATATATTATATACGTGGAATAATTTATTTTGATTTCAATAACTTATTTTAATTAATTAATTTACTAAAATTGTTTAATTAATTTATAAATTATAGAATTTTATACATAAACACTAAACAATTAATTTTACCAAACACCTTTAATAAGCAACTGATTTACCAAACATCTTTAATAAACAGCTAATGTTATCCACTGGTTAAATCAGGTGATCTAATTAGCTTTAACTAATCGCCAATAGAATCAACTATGAGCTAATGTAATCAGCTGATTGCCTAACAACTGATTTGACCATTATTAAAAATGTTTAGTAAAAGTAGTTGTTTAATATTAACTGTTTACGTATAAAATGACTTACAAGGGTATGACTTTAAAAAAATTATAAGCACATGAGTATTATATCCTAGTATTTTTTGAATATTTTCATAAATTTTAGATATTTATCTTTACAAAAAAATAAGGTTATAAATCTAATTAAAAATAGAATATATAATAATAAAAAAATTGATCAATGTTTTAATTTAATTTAATATTTTCTATAATTTATAAATTAATTAAAAAAATTTAGTAAATTAATCAATTAAAATAAGTTGTTAAAATTAAAATAAATTATTCCACATATATAATATATTGTATAATTTATTTGCATTTCACAAGCATTCTTTATAGAAAAAAACTTTATCATAAATATACAAGATGTTTAATATTGCATTAATATGCATTCGGGCTAATATAATAATAATAAAAAATTAATCAATTTTTTAAATTTAATTTAATATTTTTATATAATTTATAAATTACTTAAACAATTTTAAAATTTTAATTAAATTTAAATTTTTATCTTATAAATTTTATTTAAAAAATTAAAATAAAAATAAAAAAATATGTGACACAGGACACAAATTCAAACTAATTTTTGTTTTTTTTATTTTATTTTATATAAAATTAATAGTAGCTTAATTAAAATTAAAATTTAATTTAATTTTTTATTAAACTAATAGTAGTATAATTAAAATTAAAATAATAAATTAAAAATGACAGTTACAATAATTGAATCACGTCCGTACAGTTATAAATAACTGGTTGCTTAAAATTTAAACAAATACTAGGACGTTTTTAACTGGATCTAACTATTAGATAGATAATCTGCACTCTCCCAAGCAGTAACTCTTGTTTCACCGACTTTGACGTCTTATTCTTTCCGTCGCTTCCTTTCCACTATCCTTCGTCAATTCGGAGTTGTACTTACTCGTACCAAGCTTTTGAATGGACATATATCTCTGTCTCTCTGATGTATCATGAATTGTGTTGTGAACGCTAGTATAAACAGAGAACACAAGCCAAATACAAAGCAAAAGGGAAATATCTGGTGGACTGATATTGATTAAACCGTGGATTACAAAGTGTTCTTCAAAGGAAAATATGTAGCAACTAAGAGAAAGATTAACTAGAAAAGGATGAGAAGAGGAAACATAGAGAATCGAGATGAGAAGGAGAGAGAATCTGCATAACCATTTTTATTCTCTATTCTAGTGCCTAGCTCCTGTTTTATACTCCAATCGTGTCTGCTTCCTTCATTGCAACGTGGCACCCTCCTTGGGCTGACTACATTGATGGGCTCAAACATGTTCATAACAAATTGTCATATAAAAGTGAACAGATGGATCTTAAGACTTGTAATCTTCGTACAGTGAATAGATGTGGACTGTTGGCATTATAGACTAAATATAAAAATGTTAAATAGATTTATAAGTGGTAAATGTTAACTATCTAAATAATTAGTTCTAGTTATTTTGGCAATAGTTGACTCAAGCTCAATTCTTGTTAATGGGCTCTATACTCTACCCATATTAAAATTTTTAATATGGTATCAGAGTAGGTTTGGTTCAGATTATTAATTTTTCGGTTATCCGTCTAAATGTTTAGTCCCAGCAGCCTGGTTTGGTTACTACTGTGTTTATTTCAAGTGACAATTAGATGTTCAATCCCAATTGTACTTGAGGGGGAGTGTTAGAGTATCCCATATTGACTAAACATAAAATATTAAAGGGTTTATAAGTGGTAAGAGTCAAATATCCAAGTGATTAATTCTAGTCATTTTGACAATGATTGACTCAAGCTTAATTTTTATTAATAGGCCTTACAGTCTACCCGTATTAAAAATTATAATAGACTGAAGTTCAACATCTGTCATCCATCAAACGCAATCAAATCACAATATAAGAAAAACAAAACATGCTACCTTCCACTGTTAGCTTCTTCTTCGATTGAAAAATGTATTACTACAATTCTTTCTTATATTCATTTCTCCAAATTTTGGGCATAAAGGAAAAGGCTATATGATTGATTATTGTGAAATTTAATAATTATTTTTATTTGAAGAGAATAAGTGATTTATATATAAAAGACTAATTTCTTGACTCAAAATTTTAAGACAGGGATATATATATATATATATATATATATATATATATATATGAAAATCCAAAAGGGTATAGTAGTTTTGCAAAAATTTTGGTTTAGTTATAATTGTTTCTAACATAAAGGAAAACGGAAAAATTAAACGGAAAAAAACAAATAAATACTAAAATTTGTTAACGCAATTCGACGCATCTTATCTACGTCTGTGGGACGCTTACCTAGCTAAATTACTTTCACCTGTGATATAATAATAATTTTACTGAAGGAATTACAAAGCTGACTTACCCAACCATTGACACAATCCCTCGTCCTTACTACCTATGAAAGTAAATCACATTTGATAGTACGATCGCCTCATACTAATCTTAACAGAGGATTTTCTCAGCAGTATTTGATAATATAGGATGAAAATAAAATAACTCAAGTAATTGAAATAACAACGAATATAAACAAAGACATTTGAGAAAGAAAAACAACTTCCTTAATAATTATAGCTTCTTCAATGAAAGATCATAAAGTTGTCCATCAATAAATCTACTGTAGTCTTTCAAGATTATCACCGTAACATCACATATATAGCAGCAAACAAATGTCCAACAATAGTAAGCATTTTTTCACCGAAACCATGCAAATATCGGGGATGCAACAACCATAACAACTGCTAGAATTTTCTAACACCACTTCCACTATTGACAGCCACTCAATCACCAACCAATTAGTCCACAAAAAGCCACACAATATATGAAGAATGGCAACATAAAAGGAATACATAAACCAGAAAATAAATCAGATGCAAAACTCCTAAAGAACACCCTCAATTGTCATTGAACAAAAAAAGAATACCAGCCAAGACAAACAAGACATCAGTTAGAACATATCATGTATGCCCAAATCACCCAGCTAAGTATTGTGAAAAAAAAGAGAAAATTCTCAGCAGCTTAACCACCCCATCAACGACACAACCAAAGAAAACGCAGCACTCCAACACTTTAGCCAGGTGACATAATTGACTAGAAAATTAGCAACACACAACATGATATCTTTATTTAATTGATTGCAGGATATTGTCAATAATCACCACAAAAATCCAGTTGTCAAGTCATGCAAAAAACGACACAATTCAACTCCAAAATATGAGTGAGCACATCAACAAAAACAAATTCAACTGTCTTGATTAGGATTTCAAACCTTATCAAAAATTATCTAGAGTCCCATATAAACACAATTAGGTCAAATTATCAAATAATGTCCAAAATTAAAGAATAAGATATAATCACCAATATCTTAACAATCTTCCCTTTTTTGACATTATTTGTCACATATTTGAAACTCCTCATAAAAGAGATAATTGGACATATAACATCGAATTCACATAATATATAGGAACTCCCTCTTAATTAAGCATCAAATTCCAAATAATGTCAAGTTCATCAAGTTCAAGAAACATCCAAATAAACAATAATCCCAAATAAACAATTATCCAATCATTCAAAATTTTCCCCTTGAGATAAAAAGATGCCAAAAAGCAAGACAAATAATCATACATATACCTTAAAATCTCCCCTTAAATGGAACAGTCACCAAACAATTTGATATCTCTCCTTTGAAAAAAAAAGCGAAAACGAAGAATATCTTCAATGCGATCAATCTCGGTGAATAAAGAGGCATAAAAATTATTAGTAGGTGCAGCGGAAGAATCATAAGCACGTCAAGATGACAATTTACTACCAATCAAAACACTAGCTAATATATCAATGCTCACATTAAAGTCATTCACATATGACTGATTAAATTCACAAACCCCAAAAATTCATTCAATGAATCAAATCAAACTTAATCAATCTCCTCCTCACATAAACCAAGTGAAAGCATATTACCTAAATTAATACAACCTACGATATAGATAGATCAAGATAAAACTTGAAAAACTCAAATCATAAAAAACACGAATCTTCCTATAGTTCTCCAACCAAGTATTAACATTTTCTTGACATAACTTTGTAAATCAAAATCCAATGGCAAAAATCTCAAATCATCAAGCAGAGCCTCATTCTCACATCAAATATACTATTCAATAAGAATAAAAAACCAAACACACACCAATCAATTAAACCTTAGAAAACCCATACAAACTCAAAAAATCTAGATGTTAACTCCTTCGACTTTCGAACCTCCTTTTTTATAAAAAAACATCAAAATATACTTCAAAAATGTAAAGCACACAGTCCCTGTGTCCCTCGAAGAAATTCAAATGTGGGATTATTCCTCGTCACATCATCTTTGCCATTAGATGTCTGGTTGGTTTCTTTTCCAGTAACAACTAACTGTAGATTTGGACAGTTTTTTTATATTAACTCCCTTGCGTGTTAGTTATGATGTTTGAGGTTGACTTTTTCTAACCCAAGTATGTTAGGTAACATGGTTGCTGCTGAAAATTTAACAAAGAATATCTAAATTTTCAATTTTGACTCCTTTGAATTTGTAATAACTTGTAGCATTTCGAACTTATGTGCCCGATAACCCTACAAAAATGACATGTAAGTATAAACCTCCAATTCTTCCTTGAGATTCTTCTTGGATAGATCTGGTTGTGCCATTATTCTCATCATTAGACTTAGAATTTTCACATTTATAGCCAATGTCTTGGAGATCTCCTTTAATCTTACCAATTTCCAACAGTTGTTCTAATTTTTCTACACCTCCTTTTAGCATTCTTGTTCCTTTTTCCATACTAACCAACTTCAATTTTGTTTCACCAAGCTCATCTAATGTAGACAACAACTTCTTCTCTAGATCTTGAATGATATTCTTCATGGAGAGGTTTTCCTTTTTTAGCTTTTTATTTTTCTTGCAACTTTGCACCTATTTTGCATACATTAATTCATAAGCTTCATAGATATCCTCCTTTTTTTCATCTGAACCACCGTCATCATTGTCATAATCTGAGGTTAGACTTTGAGCTAATCCATCTGTATTTTTCCCGAAATTTTCTGATTTATCCACGTGTTCATCATCTGTTTCTTCCTTCTTGGTTGTTGTTAAGCAAGCAACTGAACTTTTGTTGTATAAAGCAACCAACGCAGCACTACTCACAAATTCTTCTTCATTACTATACTCACTTTCGAATTCATTCTCACTTCAAGTGCTTGTATAGGATTTTCCTTTTCTTTTCTTCAAAGTGTTAGCGCATTTCGCTTGCACACATCCAAAGCCTTGACATTTATGACATTAAAATTTCTTCATTTTTGTTTCACCTTTTTTAGTTTTAGCTTGTTGTTTGAAATTACTATTTGATGAGCTCCCACCGTTTTGCCTAAAATTGGATCTATCATTCTTCACTTTCTTTAACCACTTGCTAAAATTTATTGTCAATAACTTCATATCCTCATTCTCATCGGATTCATCTTAGAAGTCATTCACGACTTTACCCATTTCAGCTTGCAATGTCAATCCTTTGTTTCTCTCTTGCTTGCCCTTTAACAAATTCATCTCAAAATTGGTACGAATTCGAATTACCTTATCCAATGACAATTCATTGATATCATAAGCTTCCTCGATTGCTGCAATTTTCAATATGAACCTTAGAGGCATCGATCTCAATGTCTTTTTAACTAGTTTCAGGTTAGAGTACTTCTAAACAAAGTTTAGCCCCAAAGCATGCGTGAACACATAAACAAAAACAGATTCAATTGTCAATCAAATCTCTAACAAATTTTGCTTCCTTAGATAGCTATTATCTACAAATAGACTATATGTTTGAATCCCATCTTGATTAGGATTTTAAACCTTATCAAAACTTGTCTAGAATCTCACGTAAGCACAATTAGGTCTTGTTATCAAATAATGTCCAAAATTAAGGAATAAGATATAATCACCTATATCTTAACGTACATAAATATATGCATACACTTTCGCTTGCCAATCTAAACCTCACAACATAAAGTTCCTATAGTATCTGCAATTGTCTTGGAACAACATGAGGCATCTTCTCTTTAAATAATTGTTTCAATTCAGGATTTAATCCTAAGCTTTTGGTTTTAAGTCCTGTAATGATTATTCAATCGTGGCCAATTTGATCAGAAAATGGTGGCAATCTTTACACTCCAAAGATATTAATGATTTATGTTTAATTTGACATTAATTTAATAGTTTGGTTAAGACTTGTGTTTCTCTGTCTGTTTGGGGAACCAGACACAAATCGTAAATCTAAGTTACATTTGTGTGAATTTAGAATGCCAAAATCCAATGTTTTAGTTATGGCAAGTCTCCTAGGGCTCATTTTCATAGTTGCGGAGTCGACGAGACTTTTTTTTTGATGAATGGTAAAAATTGTATTTATCGGTGACAAAAAGTATATACATCAACACAGGGCATACTCCAGACAAAAGACAGATGGAGAGGGAAACAGTCAAGCCCAATACAAGAAAGACCCAAAAAAAACCTCAGCGAACTAAAGCCCAAAACCAGTCACAAAACCCAATCCAAAAAAGAGCAACCCGACCCCAGACAAGCTACACTAAAGTACAGAATCAGCCTTGCACCAAAATGCCACCGTGTAGTGACATGGGGGAGAAAAAACCAAGCAACCATCGGAAGCCCAAAGAGATGAACCATCGTCGTACCACAGAGCATCAGAAATAGCACAGCACTCGGCAAGGAGCTCACAGCATATTCCATCCGTTAGACACAACAACACCGGAGAGTATCACTGTCCCTCCCCCAGTAGCATCCTCCCCAAGATTCCCAGCGGAGTCGACGAGACTTGATCTGGAATCAGGGCAGTCGAAATCCTTATCAGAGGATACAAAGAGCAATGCAATGACTTTGGGCAAGTACACAGGTGTCAACCCCAATGAGGGTCACGCTATCCCCAACACCCATAAGCTCAATGTTAGGGTAATTCTGTCTGATATATAATGTTTAGTTCTGGCTTCTACGGTGGCATTTCTATCTTTCATGGGCATATATGGGTTAAGAAATGGGTAATGATAAAGATTTTGCTTTCTCATAATTAAGCACTTGCCATTTGTGGGCTATGTGAAGGGTTCCCATTACAATGCTGTGTGACTGCAGGGAGATGGTTGATTTCCGTTGTTTACAAGTGGTTTGGCGCCGATCTGATATCAGTGAGCTCTCCCCAAGGGAACAGTAACATGTAGGTTTCCATTTGCTATCTTTGGATGTTCAACTGCACACTCACTTTAAGTCATCCATACACGTAATTTTATTGATCATCAAACACCGCTCAAGTAAAAAAGAATAGATGTTTGATATACCTGCACAAGGATTGCTTGCCCATTTAAAAGAAAGTTACGATATTTGCTTCCACCCCAGTATGAGTTTGTTAGGAATGCAACCCTGGCGGTCCATTCCACTTTCTATCCCATATGCATTCTCCAATTATTAGCATATTGAAGAAGTCTCTGATGAACCATTTTTTCTCCTTGTAAGGTTGCAGATGAGGGTTAAACAACTTTTATCCCTATAGATCTTTGTTTTTTTGGACTCTCCAATGGTTAAATCTTATTGAAGAGGACAAATCTTCACTTCCACCAAATATGACAATTAGTTGTATATAAGGAATTGACCTAAATGAACCCGCCGGTCACCCAACAATGCAAGTCAGTAGTTTCACTAGCAACAAAGTTAGCTTCTTGGGCAGGAGGCTGCCAATCCATGAACCACCTAAAGCAAATTCAAGCTCAGGCCATTGCATCAAATCTACAAAACCATTCCATTATCTTGGGAAAACTGTTCCGCTTTGTTGCGGTCTCTCCGTATGGTGATTTAGGTTACGCCTACCGCATGTTTGGTCATATGACTCAACCAACTATTTTTTTTTATAACACCCTCATTCGCGGCTATGCCAAAAGCTCATTTCCCGCTTATTCTGTTGACTTGTTTAATCAAATGAGGCAACACTGTATTGACCCAGATGAATTTTCTTTCAATTTCTTGATAAAAGCTCTGTCTCGGATGAGATTGGATGAAATTAGTGGTTTACCTGCTATTATGGATCGCGATGAGATACATGGGGCATTATTAAAATTTGGTTTTTCTTCACATTTACTCGTTCAAAACGCACTGATCCATTTATACGCAGTGAGGGGGTGTCCTGTGGCTGCTCGAGCGGTGTTTGACGAGTCATTTAGAGTGGATGTTATCTCATGGTCAGGCTTGGTATTGGCTCATGTAAGAGTTGGACAACTGGAGCTTGCTAGACAGATATTTGATGGGATGCCAGAAAAAGATGTTGTTTCATGGACTGCTATGATTTCTGGGTATGCGCAAGCTAAGTATTCAAGGGAGGCATTGGAATTGTTTTCGGAGATGGGAGAATCGGGAGTGAGACCAGATGAAGTAACCATTGTTAGTGTAATTTCTGCATGTACACGTTTGGGAGATGTTGAACTGGGAATTTGTGTGCATTCATATATCGTTCAAAATGGGTTTGGTTGGATGGTTTCCCTTTGCAATGCACTGATTGATATGTATGCAAAATGCGGATGCATGGATAGAGCATGGCAGGTGTTCAACAACATGAGCAGAAAGAGCTTGATAACATGGAATTCAATGATCTCTGCTTGTGCCAATCATGGTGAAGCTGAAGGTGCATTTTGGTTGTTCAGTTGCATGTTGAATTCTGGTGTTGCTCCTGACGGGATAACATTCTTATCTGTTCTGATTGCATACACACACAAAGGTTTAGTTGATGAAGGGTACAGCCTATTCAAGATCATGCAGAGAGACTATGGAATTGAGCCAAGTATTGAGCATTATGGGTGTGTAGTAGATATGTTGGGTCGTGCAGGGAGATTAAATGAGGCTTATGAAATGGTAGTTAGCATGCCAATACCGAGTAATGATGTTGTTTGGGGAGCTTTACTTGCAGCTTGCAGAGTCCATGGTGATGTTGACATGGGGGAGAGGGTTGTGAAAAGGCTCTTAGAGTTGAAACCAGAGGAAGGAGGATACTACATTCTCCTTCGTGATATCTATAATACTTCTGGTCGGACAGCTGAAGCAAATCAGGTGCGGCGAGCCATGTGGGACAGTGGAGCAGAAAAGAATCCAGGGTATAGCTGGGTAGGAACATGACCATCTGATTTTCTCTTCTCCAAAGTTGTCAACAACTCAGGTCTTGTTATACTTGGAAGCTTTCCTTGCAAATATTTTCCCATAAATCTTACAAATTGTTTGGTTTATGTGGAGTTCAATCGTGGTACAACCTACAGTACATATGCAATCAGATCTAAGCTATTGCCAGGAAATTATGTATTTCGGCTTTCTGATAGCTTGACATTGAGAACGAGAGCCATTTGGAAATAGAGGCAGGAGGCTTTGAGGCTTTTACTCCCCTTATCATTCTAGAGAGAAAGAAAGCATTTGAAGATAAATGGCCAGAACAGACCACTGGTTGAAGTGCTCAAGGCAGTCTTGCCCATTTTTGTAGTTAGCCTGTGGATTAATCATATGAACTCTATGACATAACAGCTGTTACAATTTTGTTTGATTCCATGAGCAAAGATAAATGTGGTATTTTCAATATGTCAACTAGAGGTAAGGTACTGATCTACTGGGAATTGCGAACAAAAAAAGGAATAAATATTGAATGACAGTTGAATATTTGAATTCTTAGATTTTGTTTCCTATGTTGAAAAAGGGAATGCTAATGCATACAAGATGTCCGATCCTTGCACATCACAAACAACTCTGGACTTGCAATCGGGAGGACGATATCATTCACATTTACAGTAAGTCTAATTCTTGTGTTGTGTGGAATATTTAGCAAACTAAGCTTACTCGATAGATAATGGTCTGCCATTACTTAGAACTTCTCCTTAACTGATTAGCCACTTATGGATTGTTTCCTCCGCTTATCTGTGAAACCTTGATTGGAATTAACTTTCATCTTTAATAAGAAAAAAAAAAATCAGATCTGCCATAACGTGGCCACGAAGAGAATGGTAATTCCTTTCTAAGCTGTCTCCTCTGATTCAACTATAAACCACATAAGAATTCTAACAATACCATCTTCTTCATCCTGGGGAAAGATTTTAGTTCCAACAAGAATGCCACTAGAGGGCAGTCGCTTGTGTTAATTAGGTTTTTCCATGTAGACGAAGTAAGTAATCTTTAATGAGTAATAGCAAAACCCTGTTGTTTTAGAGTTTTCACTGCTAACAAATCAAATAGGTTCATATTGTGTTTGGAATAAAAATTACAAAAGAGCATCGAGGAAAGGCAAGACTGTTGAAGAACTGGCGTTGATTGTCACTTATAACTGCAATCAGTGACATGACAAAGTAAACGTAAATGGCTAAAATTTCATTGACTCGTGTCTCCCTCTTTCGTTTTTCCTTCTGAATTCAGCCGAGCCTTTGGAATATATACAAGTTAAAGCTCACTTCAAAATTCTACACTTTGATAATTTGGTGATCAATCAGAAATATAGCTTTCTCTCCTGCTAAAGCAAAACCCAAAAGGAAAGAGAGAATAAAAACTCTCTAATCTCTCGTGTTTGCAGGCTACTTAGTTCGTTTGTTTTAAGGAAGTCTTGCACTTTGCTTTAAACCCACGTCACTTTCGCGTCAGCCAATACAATAAAACACAAACAGATAAACAAACAAATCCTCACATTCTGAAGTCGATTGCTTTCTTCACCCATTAAAACTTCTGTCTCCTGTGAACAATCCATCTCCTTTTTCCCACATTGACACCGAGAAAGGAGAGGTCTTTATTGGTTAATGGCGAGTATAGTGGTGACGGTGGCTCAGGATGGGTCCGGCGACTTCAGCACGGTGCAGGAAGCTGTAGACTCCGTGCCGCTTAGCAACACATGTAGAACGGTGATTCGGGTGGCGCCTGGAGTTTACGGACAGCCTGTGTACGTGCCCAAGACTAAGAATTTCATTACTCTTGCTGGTCTGAGGCCAGAAGAAACTATCCTCACTTGGGACAACACGGCCACTAAGATCAACCATCACCAGGTATACATAATGCCAGTTTCTGTCCGTCACTTATCTGGGTATTGATGAATATGATGGCAAGTTTTGTTCATGTGGACTTTTGGTTAGGCTGCTAGAGTGATTGGTACCGGGACCTTTGGATGTGGAACTGTGATAGTAGAAGGGGAGGATTTTATTGCTGAGAATATCACTTTCGAGAACTCTTCTCCGGAGGTAACAAGAAGATTGTGTTGTGCTTCGTTTTTCTGAAGATGCATTTATTGCAGTTCGGATGAACTGTGATGATGAAAATGATGGATTATGGGTTTTTGGCTGTTTCTCGGTCTGAAATTTCTACTTTTGAGGTTTTTGGGCGTTATGATTTTTAGATTCTGGAGTGCGGTATGACCACTGGACTCGTGTTTTTCTTAAGATTAGGAATTTCAAACATAGGCATTATGCGTGTTCAGGCTTTAGTGTCAATTGCCTGAGTTTATTTTCTTTGTTACTTGGGTTTTAGTCATTGTGCCAAGATGCAACATTCCATGTTTCTGCTTGTTGGCCAGTTCACTTTTCTTGAATTATTGAATACCTCAACTGTATCTGCCTTTTGATCTCATTGAAATTCAGGGATCAGGTCAAGCTGTAGCCATCAGAGTAACTGCTGATAGGTGTGCCTTTTATAATTGCAGGTTTCTTGGGTGGCAGGTATGTCAAATTCCTGTTATCATTTCACTTATAGAGTTTTCTAATGCTGTTCTTCCATTTCTTTTTCTTTGTGCATAGCGTGTTGCCAAGATTTTTACTACAGACAATGATAAAACTTAGTTTTGCAACAATTGATAAAAGATACTAACTTTTCCTACCTTCCCAAAATAGCCTATTAGCAAGGTTGATTTGATCCCCTTCCCCAAAGATTCCAGGTGTTGAAATCTAGGAGAGCTTTAGAATACAACTATCATTAAATCTGACCGCCATGGTAGCAGAGTCTTAGGAGCAAGATGAACAGTGTGGCTTTGAGGAAGTTCTGACTGTAAATGTCTGTGGAATATCTTTTAGTTCTCTATCCATGCTATTAGCATTCCATCATAGAGTATGATGAGATGGAACAATCATTCAATGGTAAAATAGAGACAATATGGAAATTTAATGTTAGAAAAGTGCATAAAGTTTTATAAAGTGTATGTATTGAATTGGATGAGGGTTAAGTCTGATGTAAGTTACTGGCGTTATGAAATTTAGGCCCTGGTTGGTGAAACTTTCTCTAAAAAGTATTGTAAAAGCAACCTAGTATGTCCTTGTTTCCTATAACTGTCTAGAAGACAATTCTGGGGAAACGACAGAAATTTCTTCTATCATGAGTTCTTGAGGTAGATGGCTTTTAGGTTATAGCTATTCTAGCACTTCTTCTTTGCCATCATTCAATATGCAGTCTCATCGAAGTTAAGGATTACTCAAGGGTATCATGTGCTAATGTAATGAAATATATCTGGTTTTGTAATTTTGTGCAGGATACATTGTATCTGCACTATGGAAAACAGTATTTGAAAGATTGCTATATTGAAGGAAGTGTGGACTTCATTTTTGGGAATAGCACTGCTCTTTTGGAGCATTGCCACATTCACTGCAAGTCAGCTGGCTTTATAACTGCACAAAGCAGAAAATCTTCTCAAGAGTCAACTGGTTATGTATTCCTTAGGTGTGTTTGATGGAATTTGACTTGTCTGTTTTCTCCTAGATCCACACTGGATCAACTTTCTGTTTAGAACATATTTTGATAAAATCAATTAGGTTACTGATAATTATATGAGGTGTCAGCTAAATTGGAATTTTACTGGATAAAAGGTGCCAGCACTTAAAAAAATCTGTTTGGTTTTGATATAGATTATTTCTTCCTATGAACTAAAACTTCAAATATGTTATGCACTGGCGGTGTCACACCCTACAGCTATTTTTTGGGCACTGTTGACAGTCTAAATGCCTCTTTCCTCATAGTTATCATTTTGTCATCAGTTCAACTAGTGACTGATGAGGATATCTTATCTTCTTAAAACTGATTACTGATTAAAAAGTTGTACATTACTCCAACAGGGCTAATATAAGTATTTTCAGAAGCTTA
The DNA here is from genome assembly GCA_026284465.1 of Erythroxylum citrifolium. Taxonomy (NCBI): domain Eukaryota; kingdom Viridiplantae; phylum Streptophyta; class Magnoliopsida; order Malpighiales; family Erythroxylaceae; genus Erythroxylum; species Erythroxylum citrifolium. The sequence continues at coordinate 16,964,842 of JANKOE010000008.1, forward strand.
AATTGTTGATGGCTTAGTGTTGAGTTTGTCAAACAAAAAAATTCTTTTGGTTTCTATGACTTTGTTGTTAATCCATGTTAATCTCATAAATATCTTGTTTAACTATTTATAATCTGATGTATCCTCTAGTTATTCAATATGTCTAGGATGAAAATTAGCTCTTTGCATTCTTATCCCATAATGTTCTCAAAATTCCTCAAAGAAGTAAAAATCTTATTCCTGATTATTTGATTACTGAAAATCTCTAAGAACAATCCACTTTCTCATATATAGCTTAGTAACTGTTCTTGTTACATTGCAATATTGTGCCTCACTAATGTCTTCCTTTTTGTTCTGATGGACATAGCTTATGTTTTGAGTCTTCTTCATCCTTTCAATATAAACAATCATGGCATCTATGCAGATGTGTGATCACTGGAAATGGAGGTAGTTCGTACTCATACCTTGGACGCCCGTGGGGACCCTTCGGAAGGGTGGTTTTTGCATACACGTATATGGATCATTGTATTAAACATCTAGGATGGGATAACTGGGGAAAGGCTGAGAATGAACGGAGTGCTTGCTTTTATGAGTACAGGTATGCTGGGTTGGGCAATTTTACAACTCATGTATGACTTTGGGCAGCTGTTGTGAGGATCAAATACCAACTTACAAAGTGACTTTGCTAATATTGCAAGTATTATCAACGAATTATCTGAAATATTAAGTTTGGGTTTAAAACCCTTAATGGAAAGACTGAAGAACTACTGACAAACTATTGTGTTTCAATCAAGATTGGCTAGCCACTGAAGTGAAAAAAGATTACTTCTTTGATCTCTTGAACTTTGTTCCCTTCAAACCCAAGTACTACCTTCTTGTTTAGTCGCATTACCTCTAGTTGAGAGTTAACCAACGGTGCATCCTGTTTCTTTTAATTCTTGCATCCTGGCTTGACTTGGGCTTAGTTAAATATGAATTTTCAAACAATTTGATTGCTTCAATTTGAACTGTAGGTGTTTTGGACAAGGTTGCTGCCCATCGAAAAGGGTGACATGGGCCAGAGAATTGATAGATGAAGAAGCAGAGCAATTTCTCATGCATGGTTTCATTGACCCAGATCCTGAAAGGCCTTGGCTTGCCCAAAGAATGGCCCTGAGGGTACCCTATTCTGCATAAAAATAATTGCCTTTGGCTATCAGAGATGGCAGATGGAAGCTACCAGGAAATAATCCTACAGTTGAGGTCGTTGAACACCAAGCAGTAATCAATAAAATGGGTAGTCCACTTAGTGGTTCTTGTATAACAGTATAAAGCTCCATTGGCATTGCCTTTGCTGCTATAGGTTTTGAAGATTTAAATATCCTGTTGTTTGAATCCGAGTTTTAGTTATGGTACTTCTTGCTATTATCTTTCCACGGTTATTTATTACGATGACTAATCAATTTATGAGGAGCGAGATCTTGCCTATTTGTGCAGGACATACCCTACTTGACATCAGACCCAGAGTTTGATAGATATTTGTATGATCAAACCAGAATTCCTCCGAGCAATATTTCCCGACAGCAACTTAACGAGGTTTTCTTATCTGCTGATACCCCTCCACATTTCCATTTTCTCTTTTCTCTCTTTTTTTTCTTTGAAAAGGAAAAATTGATTAAGAAAAAAGAATGATACAAGGTATGGACAAGGGAGTTCAAAGGAAAGACCTTATACAAAAAATGCAAGGAAAGTAAGAAGTAGACCTATTTAATACCAACGAAAAGGATTACAACATTACAACAACAGAACACCATTAATATTGTGAGTAAAGAGTTCCAGTGTGATCCGTTAGGTGCTCCTTTGGAACCTCATCCGAAGCTGTGCGTAATACTCCCTCGGTAATCCTATATCCTTAATGTTGCGCGAATAATGAGACTGCAAAGGTGAGATAAATTCTTAGTCAACAAAATCTCACGAATCTCTTCTATTAATAAGGATATTAGACCATCTTTAGTAGAAGTTTGAGTCTTGAAGCGTCGAAGGTTTCACTCCCCCCATAACCTGTAGATACATACTCCCAAGACAATAAGGGGTAAAGGTTGCTGTGTTGAAAGACCATTTGTAATCTCTGAGATAGTAGTACCTGGATTCTTCCAATTACATAAAGCAGTGACATGGTCCCATATCGATTTGTTAAAACCACATGCAAAGAAGAGATGATCGCATGATTCAAGATGCAAGGAGCACATTGGACAATTCTTATCGGTTTGAATATATGGAAGGTGATCAGCTGTAGAGAGTTTGTTTTGTATGGCCAACCAATATATGAAGGAGATCCTCGGAGTTAGATGCTTGTTCCATACCTTAGGAGCCCAAGAAACTGAGGATCGGTGCTTTCGTAACAGATCACATATATATCTATTTGTGAGTTTGCCAGTTGGTATACCATTCCCGAAAAAGAAGTCAGATGCCTGCGAAGTGGGAGGATAACTCGGCTGATATGACAATAAGCTACGAGGAAACCTCCATGTACTGCCTTTTATGAAAACATGCATTTGTGTTTGCAGAGAAAAGGAATAAGAAGCTCTAGGGATCAATTGTATTAAAGGACCTCATCGAGACCAATTATCAAACCATAAGGAGATCAGGTGACCATTTTTAATTTCACAAGAGCAATCCTATTTGACAATGTCTCGCAACTTAAGCAATTGAGTGAGGAAGAAAGAGTAAGTACCTTTCGGTTTAATCGCCCATATACTACTTCCCCTGAGGAAGTATACATGTAGCCATTTTATCCATAAGCTCTTCTTGTCCTCCAATATCCACCAGAATCTCTTAGGCCCCGTTTGGTTGTCACGGAATGTTGACTAGGAAAGTAATCTTTTTCCTAAATTTTAAATTATTACGTTTGGTTCGTTTTTTTGGGTTGATAGGAAAGTAAAAATTTTCCTAATTTAGGGAAAATAATAGCACTTTCCAAGGATTCTAAATACCAACACCTCCTTGGTATTTAGATTACTTTCCTTGGGAATTTAAAAATTAACCCTTCTGACCAATTTAACCCTTCTGCTTCTTCCAACTCTTAAACAACTCTTTTATTAAAAGACTACCTCTTCTTCTAATATTCTTCTTTCTACAACAACTTTGTTTTTTAAATCACAGCCAGATATTTTCTTCTTCTTATTACGACTTTTGCTCGATTCTTCCCCTCTTCAAATATTCATCTTATTCTTCCTCAACTTCTCTGCACAAACTTTCATCCTATCTATTGTTCATATCTGATGTGACAAATAAAGAAATGGTCTATATATACTGTTCACGTCTCTACAAATTCACTAACTACTTCCCACGACTGCTTCCCTACGTCTCTAACTGTTGCCGCCTGCCATATGCTTTTCTATTCCATTCAACACGCAAGAAGCAGATGCGAAATATTTGCAACTTTCCCAGCTAGCGTTTTTTCTAGATCTGGGATTTCTCCGGCGCTTCATCCTCAACCGTCGACTCGTCTCTCCAAGTTCACAACCAAGGACATGGATGACGTCGCTTGTGGCGTTGCCTACGATGGCCGATTAACGCCCATTGTGTTCTCCATTGGTGACAATCGCCCAGCAACTCCTTCGGCAGTAAAAACCCAAAAACAAAAATGCAAAACCCAGAAGCAAAAATAGGGCATCGCAAGGCTTGCATTGTATATGCTCAAATGGGAAACAATTTCAAATCATGCATAATCAGTTAACACAGGGATTCAATCGTGGATAAACACAAAGGCTTCGGAAAACAAATTTCAAAAATCAACAATCGCTGAACACGATATGCACCAACGAACATGAAACAATTTCAAATTAATAAAAAACTTCCTTTCTCGTTTGTTTGTAATATAATAATAATAATTTTTGTTTAGGGAATAGGGATATAATTGGAAAATTAAGTTAAAATTAATTACATTCTATAAAATACTTTACATACCAAACATTATAATAAGAATCTACTCAATTTTTCTATTAGAATTTTTATAAGTATCCAAACATGTGAATATTTTTACTTTCATATGGATTTATTTTCCAAGGAATCATATTCCAAGTTCACTTTACTTTCCCGCCAACCAAACGAAGTCTACAAGTTTCATGATGGGCTTGAAAACCAATTTCACCTCTAAGGGTGTAAAAAATGCACTCAAAGTTTCTGCCTAAACAGAATTGTCCAAAACAGTACCCATTCTTTAAAAAATCATATCTTCCCATTGCCTTTGCCAAAAATTCCAAGCTTTATATCAAAAAAAAGATCAAAACATATTCTACAACTTTCATGACAACCTGGAAGCAAATTCAACTTCTAAATAGATCAAAATCTCCCATGATTGTGGCTTCCTTGTTAAGAATTGTTACATCAACATATTACCTAAACCATATCCAAACTTTACAAATTCGTAACCTACAATCCTTACATCCAAAATTAGCATATTATACCTCATTACAAAGCTAAGACATTCCTCTACAACTTTCCATAATGTCACTTGAGCTAATTTAAACCATAACAGTCCAGAATTGACTTCAAAGCACAGTAATCACAAAACCTATACTTGGAGTCATTTTCCAGCACAATGCACATTAATATCTAACAATCAACAGGTCATAACTCTCAACCTAAAAATCGAAAAATGTCATACTTAGTGGAGATAGAAAGCTAACAAGAAAATCTTCAACTTTCATGAAGACTAATTTCACAAAATCTGTCTACTTTAGCCTAGAAAAATTCCCCAAAGTTTCAGGTCTTCAATGTTAGAATCATAATCAGGGCACTATTCACCCTACACATTTTGCCTACTTTCAAAGCAAAATTCAAAACCCTTCAAGCCACAATTGGATAGAACTTTCTTCATAATAAATCTAGCCAAACTTCTCAAGTTTCATTTAAGCCAAATCTCATCTCAATAGCATAATTATATAAAAAGTTATGATCAAGACATTGAAACATATACACATTCAATTTTCCAGCTTTTACACCTAACTCTACTCCTATCATTCCAATACCATTTCTACACCAATAAGCATCC
>JANKOE010000008.1:17004577-17014806 GCA_026284465.1 Erythroxylum citrifolium
AATAATTTAGTTTAATATTTATATATTTAATTAATTATTAATAAAAATTATGAGTAATTTTTAATTAAAATTTTATTTAATGTTTATAAATAAATTAAATTAAATTCATCTAATTATTATTAATAAATATAATTAAATTAAAATATCTTCAAAATATATACATAAATTAAATTTTATTTTAAATATATTTTAATAAAATAAAAATATTTTGTTGATAATTTATTAATAAATATTATATAAGAGATTAAAACAAATTTAATTAATTAAATAACAATTTATCTTTAAGTTTGATAAAATTTGTAATTATCATCAATAATAAAAAATAAATACATTGACATTAACAATTGAACAAGTTTTTATTTTTATTTGAAAGAAAAATTGAAATTAAAAACTAAAAACTACAATAAAAAAACAGAAGTAGAACAAATAACCCCTTAGCTTTAATTATCCGATTAAACAACTTATATTCATAGATCAATATTGACATTTAACAACACATCATAAGTACTCTAATATTTAGGAATGTGGTGATTTTGACCAAATATTTAGGAATGTGGTGATTTTGACAAATCTTTTTGTGCATGATTTTTATGTATAATTCAATTATTTTATCATATTATGTTTTGATTAGACATGAAGAATGAAATTTATTCTATTTGAGTTCAATCATATTAGTTCTCCACCATTAGTAATTCAGCCCATTAATGACATTTGAAAACTATTTCCAAAGTGTCTTTTCACCTTCTCTAAAGATTTTTCGAATAAATAATAATAAAAAACAACATAATATTCTCCTTGATTACTATAGGATGATGAATTATATATTGATCACTCAACTACCTTAATATTGTTCATGTTATATCAAATAACCATTGACTAAGCTACTATTGATTAGAGTATATCATAAGTAGTATCAAAACATAGAAATCTCTATATGAGATATTGTTGTGATCTCAAGTCAAATGATCACTTATATAATCATCACAATGAGAATTTTTATAGACATACAACTAATATTTCAAATAGAATTTTCATATGAAGCCAATTAAGTGAATGTATTCTCTAACAAGTACTCACACGTTTATTTAAATATATCTATAAGTCTATGAGATTGATTACTTCCTTGCCTAGAAATAATTTATGAATAATACAAAAATGTAATATGAATATCATTATAATTTCGTTTGTAATAACAAATGTGTATTTATCTAATAAACTTTATCGTATACATCTGAGTATGTATAAAATCAATAATGCATTTAAATAATTATGTCATTAAAGTATGGCACAAACCAATACCTATAACATTAAAAACCCTTTATTACATGTAACGCTTGTATGCAATCGAAGCCAAATTCTGTAAATGAAAATTAAGGTTTGTTGTAAGCCTTTTGGGTAGTTGGTCCTAAGTAATGAATAAGCAGACATGATAAGTTAATAATATAAAACGTTATAATTATAAACGTCACAACTTATATCTATATATATATATATATATAAGATATAATTTACTAGAAAGATAGAAGGTGAATGATAAAATTTTGAAATTAGTAAAAAAAAATTATGTAGAAAGAGTTCTGTAAAATTCAGATTCTGAGTCTGAGGAGGGTGAGCGTCGTTTGAGGAGAGCGTCGAGAGAGAGTGTTAAAAGCAAAATTGTAAGCGTAAGCATCTTTGGAGAGCTTCGAGAGAGAGCGATGAGCGCCGACTGAGGAAAGCTCCATAACTGACGAGATTTCAGGTGGGTCTCTCCCTTTTCATTCATGGCTTCATCTTCTCCCCCATCCCAACCTAGATCTCCGCCCACCCTATTGCCAACCATCCACCCCCCTTCCAACTCCAACCCAAATCCCCCCAAACCAAATTTCCAACCCAAACTCTTCAGCACCCATCCACGCCTTCAAATCACTTCCGAAACCCTAAAGCACCATCCCTAATCCTTCGTCCGATAAGGTAACCAAAGACCCTCTTCAAAAACCCCAATGCTCCAACTTTATCCCGTGATCTGGCGTGATTAAACACTTGGAGCTGGTGCCCGATTGTTCCCCCACTAATAGAAAAATAGGGAACATCAGAACTTAGAAGGCGGTAGTTTCAGGAAGGCTAGAGGACTCAACAGCTGATAAATCTTTATCTTACTACCCCCCGGAGGTCAAAAAGTCCCAGATATATGTCATCCCTCCTCCAGAGCTAGCAAAAAAAGGAGTAGCACAATTCAAGTTAGCCCTTATTGGTTTTTTCATAGGTAAAAGACCAGCTTTTTCAGTCGTTCAGAGAGCATTGGCTAAATCCTGGTTAGAGTTCGGACTAAAAGAAAATATCATAACTAGCTCCAACAATTTTCTGTTTAAGTTTGACTCAGAAGTAGGTTTGAACACGGTATTATAGAAGGGCCCTTGGCATATACAAGGTAAGCCATTATTTCTTCGAAAGTGGAGTCTAAATGGTAGGGAACTAGAAGAGGTCAAGTATGCCCCGGTTTGGGCTAGGTTTCATAATATTCCGATTGAATATTGGAACACTGAAGGATTGGGGAGGATTGTCAGTGCAGTGGGTCAACTCCTTTTAATGGATACACAGATGGCAAAAATGTCTAGAATTATGTATGCACAGTTATGTGTGGAGCTAGACTTGCAGAAGCGGTGGCCCTCTTCCTTTCAATTGGCTACTTATTCTGGGGAGGGTGAACTAATTTTCAAGAAAATTAGAGTGGAGTATGAATGGAGACCTGAGCAGAATACATTGAAGAAAGAATGGACTCCTACAGGGAGAAGGTTTGAGACTGGTTTCCAACAAGAACTGGAGCAGGGGAAGGACCAGACTTTAAACACTCCTAAGAAGTTGATAAAGGAGCGGGAACTTACCTTAAAGTAGGATCCTTCAAATAACAAGCCAAGTAGCCCAGTAGAGATCTGAAATGGGCAATGTGAGGGCCAAGAGTTACATCAGAAGATTCTTCTTAATGATATGAATACCCCAGGAGATAAAGATGCAAGTTGTGCTGGGAGTCCATCTCTTCAAAGCCAAGATACTCACTTGCAAGAAGATTTGAGTGGAGACCTTGAAGACTCCAATTCATCTGCTGCAAATCAGGTAGGTATTCCTTCCTCTCCTATGTCTGAATTGGTTCCTGTCAGTTATGGTATTACGGGTGGGGAAGAGGGGATTTTTACTGTGAAGAGCATTAGGAAATCTAGGAGGAAACAGAAGTAGGTTGTGATTCTGGTTGTTTTTGTACTATGGATCTAGTTTTTTAGAATGTTAGGGGTCTCAACAGCCCCAAAAAACAATTAGTCGTAAAAGCTTGTTTTAAGAGTTTATCTGTTTCTTTTGTTTGATTGATCGAATCTAGGATTAGGTCTCCTTTTTACTTGCAGTCTGTCTGCTCCTCCATGTTTTCGAGATGGGTTTCTTACAGTAATGGCAACCAGGCTTCGAATGCTAGGATAGTTATTGCCTGGAACCCAGATAGGTTTATGTGCTCCATTCTTAGAACTAGTGATCAGTTGTTCCACTTAGAGATGTCCCCTAGGAACTGCTCTTCCTCCTTCTTTCTGACTTGTGTTTATGGGTCCACCAATCTCAACTATAGGAAGAATCTTTGGTCTGATCTTTCTTCCATCAATCTCTCAGTGGGTAACCTTCCTTGGATGGTAACAGGGGACTTCAATGCGATTTTATTTCCTTCTGAAGCAGAACCCATCAGTCCCTACACTTTGAATGGGCTTAGTGATTTTCAAAAGTGTGTTGAGGACATTTCTATGTTTGATTTAAATGCAAGTGGTCCTCGTTTTACTTGGAATAACAAACAAAGTGGAGATTCCTTTGTTGCTAGGAAGTTAGATAGAGCCCTTATTAACTAAGCATAGAGCTCTAGGTTCCCATATTCCTTTTATGTTATCCAGAACCCAAACATTTCCGATCATTCTCTGATAGTGGTTAGGGCTTTGTCTAATATGAGGAAGAGAGCTGCTCCTTTCCGATTCTTCAATTTTCTAGCTTCCCAGCCCAATTTCCTTCAGACCATTGAGGAAGTTTGGTCCTCTCCAGTTCAGGGCTCTCCAATGTTTTGTGTGGTTTCTAAGCTCAAGCTAGTTAAAAAAGCCCTCAAAATGATGAATTTTGGCCAGGTAGGGGATGTGAATGTTAGAGTGGAAAACTGTCAAGCGACCCTTTATACCATTCAGGAACAACTGAGAATCTTGCCTAGGTCTTCCATTCTGCATGATAGGGAATATGAGGCCATAAATGGGTTACTTAGGGCTCTAGAAGATCAGGAGTCTTTCTTTAAACAGTCCTCTAGGATTAAATGGCTCAAAGAAGGGGATAGGAACACTAAATTTTTCCATAACTCGCTCCTTGCTCACAGAAATAGAAATCACATACACTCCTTAGTTGTGGGTAATGGGAACAGGATAGGTGGGTTAGAAGAGATTCAAGCTGAGTTTACTGAGTTCTTCCTCAGCTCCATTGGTGATAAGAAGAACCTTCATTCTTCCAAAGAGTACGTGGAACACCTTTTCCCTCATCCTTTACCTGTCACTTTGACTAATTCGCTTACTAAGGATGTCTCAGCCTAATAGATAAAGGAGATTGTCCATTCTTTTAACCCAAATAAGGCCCCAGGACCTGATGGTTTCAATGGGTTTTTTTTCAAACAATCCTGGCATTTCATTGGAGAGGACGTTACTAAAGCTATTCAATTTTTTTTCACTCATTGAAAACTCCCCAAAGAGCTAAATTCAACCTTCATCTCACTCATTCCTATAAAATCCCACCCTTCTACAGTGCAAGACTATAGACCTATCTCGTGTTGCAATTTGCTTTATAAGGTCATTGCAAAAATCCTAGATAATAGACTTAGAGAGATTCTCCCTCATGTTGTTAGCCTTAACAAAAGTGCCTTCATTAAGAATCGCAAAATTGGGGATAACATTTTTTTGGCCCAAGAAATTTTCAAGAATTATCATCTTTCTAATAACCAAAAGAGGCGTGCCTTCAAAATGGACCTTCAAAAAGCCTATGATTCTATTCACTGGGATTTCCTTCTTAATGCCTTAGGTGCTGCTGGTCTCCCCAACAAGTTCATTGAGTTGATCAAAGAATGTATTACTACCCCTTCATAGTCTATTTTGATAAATGGCACATCCTCAAAATTTGTTAAAGGCCAATCAGGCCTTCACCAAGGGGATCCCCTATCCCTCCTCCTTTCCATAATTTCTATGGAAGTTTTCTCTCGAAGTCTGAATGACTTTATAGTCGCTAATCCTACCTTCGAATATCATTGGCGATGCAAACCCCTAAAAATCACCCATCTCTTGTTCGTTGATGATCTCCTTATGTTTTGCCATGCTGATTTAAACTCAGCACAGATTTTACTTAACTGTCTGGTTACTTTCTCCAGTTTTTCAGGTATGGAAATGAATACTTCCAAGAGTCAATTTTTCTTATCTCCAGATGTAACTTATTTGACTCATCAAATGGAATATATCTCTGGCCTTAAAAAAGGCACCCTTCCCATTCGTTATTTAGGGGTTCCCCTTTTGACAGGAAGGTTATCTAGGAGCGATTGCTTACCCATCTTGGAAAAAATTGAGAAGAGGATAAACAATTAGACTCATAAAACTCTTTCCTATATAGGTAGAATTCAATTGGTCATTTCAGTCTTGTCTTCTTTCCAAATATACTGGTCTTCCCTTTTCATCCCCCCCTCATCCATCCTTAAGGATATAGAGTCTAAGCTTAGGAATTTTCTATGGGCAGGGAAGGTGGATTCTAATTCGTCTACCAAGGTGAAATGGAGTGATATTTGTAGAACTAAAAAGGAAGGAGGTTTAGGGATCAAACATTTGACCACTTAGAATTATGTTCTGTTAGGTAAAAGGATTTGGTTTTTATTTGTAGATAGGGAAGCTCTTTGGGTTAAGTGGGTCCATACAATTTTATTACGAAAGGGAAAATTTTTGGAGCGTCCAACCAACCAATAATAGTTCCTAAAGGAGGGAAATCTTAGTTGTGAGGGATAAATTACGAAACCAATTTAGATTTAGGATAGGGAATAGAATTTCTACTCTGTTGTGGCAGGATCCGTGGCACCCAAGTGGAATACTGAGGGACACTGCAACTCCGAGGGGATTAATAGATCAGATCTTCCAATGACAGTAAGAGTGTCAGAAGTAATCAGCGGTGATGAGTGGAGTTGGCAAGAGGCTTCTATAGGGGTTATTCGCAACCTTGAGCCCCTTGAGTATACTCCAAATAGTTCAATTTTAGACAGTTTGGAATGGTTAGCTCACCCTTCTAAAAGCTACACTAACAGGTCAACCTTTAATTTCCTGAGACCACCTCTTCAAAATCTTACTTAGTTTAAGCTGGTTTGGTCCAAAGCTAATAGCCCTCGATGTTCTTTTATTTTGTGGCTAGCTTTCCTTCAAAAATTACAAACACGAGACAAACTTTTCTATCTCCAAACCCCAAATCACTGCTCCTTGTGTTTCTTAGCAAATGACACTATTGACCACTTATTTTTTGCGTGCTCCTATTCCAAATCCGTATGGGACCTTTGTCTTAACCATTTCCATATACATATCCCAGTCCCTTCAAATCTCCAGTCCATTCTTAATTGGTTTAACCTCCATTCCTGAGCCTTGGACAATAACCTTTTTCTAATTCTCCTTTCTACTATTGTATACACTTTATGGTATGAGAGGAATACACGTACATTCAAAGATGAAGCTAAGGATGTGGGGAGTTTGGCCTCTAGCGCAATCTTCCAAGTTATGGAGCATCTCAGCTCAAACACAGAGGGGAGGTATTCCTAGTGGTCATTTTCACTAATATTTTTATTGTTAAGTTTGTTTCAGGTTAATAGCACTTGGTCTTTATAGCAGAAATGGGAAGAATTACAGGAATGGCATTCAGCACCTCATTGTATAGTAAGTAGGGAGAGACTATTGGGAATTCGTTAAAACAACACTTAGCAGCAGATCAAAACTTCTTCCGCGGGTTGGAAGGGCAATCTTTTCAAGCTCCTAAAAAAACAGTTACTAAAGAGATGGCAAATCGGCACTACACTTCTTATTTCCTCTATGCTCAATGTTAAATAGATGTGTTGTCTTGTGTTTTTCTACTTTTGCAGCTAATTTTTCGCTCTTTTCGAAATTTCCATTAGGTTTGGTATATTGATTGTAGCATTTTGTTGGTTGTGCTGTGAAGCATGGAGAAAACTTGTAAGATTGCAATAGGTTACTCAGGCCTACCTTTTGGTAGTATGAGATTCTTGTATAAGAAACTTAAGTTTTGTACGTAACGATCATTTAGTATATAGTATTTCTTATTTACCCAAAAAAAGTACAATAATTGTTGTAATAGTTAATAAATTCTCTTATTAACTCCAACTTTCGTTGTAAAAATTGATCTAAAATAGATGCTAGGATTCAAAAATGTCCCAGCAATAAACAATAGAGAGTAAAGTTACCTTTCTCAACTCTCATTGATGACTACAAGATAAGAGGTGTACAAAGAAGGCCTATATTAATAGTGGCCTTGAATGTTTCCTTCACCTTCTATATGACATCATAAAAATAATCTATTGTTATCTTCTCATTACTATCAGCCAAACAAAGTACTCTCACAAAATTAGATGACAAATTAACACTAAGGCCAAAATTTATGATCTTCAAGTATAATTCTAGAAACATCTAATCCAGCATTAGACCTAGCGTACTGAGATACAACTCACTTATCACTAATAAATATTTCCCTTAACTCCTTCTTTTATCATAACAAAACACTAAAGTGATAAGACATTTGTCATAAATCTTGTAATTATAGGATAACATAAATTCCTACCATTGATAAAATCCTTTCTTATTAAATTCAAGACTTATGGACAATTATAGATGAACTTGGTCAACTTTTTTCACTTTGTGCACAATTTTATCAATAATAGGAAAGTACCTAACATCTCTTATATTTTCCAATATTAGGTCAATGCAAAGTGCATCATAAGGAGTCTAATAAAAAGAATCATACCTGCTTTGCAATCTTTGTCCCACTACTTTGTAAGCAAAATCATTGCCAATAATGAACTGAACAATATTTTATGACCTAACTTCATTCGCAACTTTATCAAATATATGAATCAAAGTATCAACATTTCTAACAAGTCAAAATGCGTTAATAGACTTTAAAAATATTGTCCACATATAGACTAAACTAAAAAATTAATAATAGGCTCTTGTCTTCTATTTATCCAACCATCTCATATGATTAAACATCCACAAGTATTTCAAGTCATTCTTCTTTCATCCAGATAACTATTTATTTCATAAATAGAGCTACTTAGAAGTTTACCTATGTAGTTATCAATTAAAAGAGCTTTGTATCTTAGATCATAAGAGGCAATAACATCCACCATATGCTAATAATAATAAGACTGGGTACCATTGAATACTATACCTAAATCATGCTAACATCTAGCCATTACCATATCCACATTATAAGTCGCTTCTTGAAATTGTAAGTCACTACATATTGAAGGTTGAACTCTAGAATTGTTCATCGTGCAAAAAGAGGTATACACTTGTCTTCTTCTTTTTCTCACATTAGGTGCAACATTCCTTTCTTGTTACATAGGAATACCACTTTTTAACATCTCCACTATCATCTTGACCACCATGAAAGGAACTTACCAATTTTATAGTTTAGTTTTGGCCTTCTATCTTTCTCATATTGATATCCTTCAAGCAAAGTCTTCATTTTTCATTTCACATTATAACGCACTTTCTTACAAGGCTCCACATTAACTTTTAATCTCAACTAAATGCTTCTTTAATTTGGTGATTTTTCCCTTTTCAAATGCTTGTTGCAATACAAAACAAATGGTATGGTTCTTCATTTCAGGAACCAATCTAGCATGAGCCCAAGATAGATCATCGAATCTTCTTAAACCTGAAGCACCTAAATTATTAGGAGTACTTAAACTTCCCTCCATGTTTTGTAAAATAAATGAAGACATATATCAAAATTAAATTAATAACCTCATATCAATTTCAATTGCAATATGTCCAATGCAAGTACATTTATTGCTTGTAAATTTGAAATGATCATTAAGTTAGAATTGAACACGTAAAAGTTAGCATTTACATATAAGTTTATATAAGGACTTAAATAAGTAAGTCTAATCCTTTTAGATCATTTATACAAACAAATAATAGTTGATTAACTTTTATAATTAATTGCTCTTCAAATAAATGAAGACAAGATTATGGTTGTCACCTCTTAATTAGTGATGGTAGCATAAAAGATGAATTTAAATTTGTCTATAAACTTAAAGATGAAATTAAGTAATTATAAGTCGTAAACTCTAAATTAGCATTATCGACATAATTAACAAAATGATTTGTAAATTTAACAAAGGAAACTATTGAAATATAATTAAGAAGTATTATTAACATTTCTCAAACACAATCTGTAATATTATTGAACATTATTAAACTTTTGAAGAAGTAAATTTCTAATTTAATACAAATGAATAATTCATGTTCTAATTTAAACATATCAGTATATGTAATTTTTTATGTTGATTGTTAATAAAAATGCAATCAAATTCTAAAAAAAAAGTAAATCAAATCAACATAAGCCATGTTAAATTGTTAATGAAAAAGACAACATCTATTTATTTCTCAAACAACAAATAATAAAGAACAATATTGATAAAGAGAGCAATTTTTCAAAAAAAATGTAGCATAACGTATAACTCATCTTACTTTCTCTATCGATATGGATTTTACTATCATTTAACGCTTAAGACCATAATTACAAATTTCGTTCCGTAAACGGTACAAAAAAGGGTTCCGGTACTAGCTTATTTCACCTAGTACTGGTCAATATGGGCGGTATTCGTAATACCTGCCATACCTCCGACATTCTCTTCTCCTTCTCCTTTGTTTTCTTCTCTCTCACACACTCTCTCTCTTCTTCACTGTAGCCACCAATCCCTCTTTGACCGTCTAACGATCACCACCACATGACGACAACAACCCCCAACTAATGTTATGAATACCGTATTAGGTTCGATATCGAATTGAGTTCTGGAACGAAACTGTACCGGTATCGGTTGATACCGGATACCGTTTTAGAAAATTTTTAAAATTTATGAAATAGTCCCTAAAATTTTTAAAAATTGCAAAATAGTCCATATTAGTATATTATACAGTTGTACTGTA
>JANKOE010000008.1:17023469-17038960 GCA_026284465.1 Erythroxylum citrifolium
TGAAGCTAATGCTTTAGTCATGATGTCTGCAACTTGATCGGATGAAGAGATATGTTGAATATAAAGAGCTTTGTTGGTCACCAGATCACGAACAAAGTGGATGTCAATCTCTATATGTTTAGTACGAGCATGAACAATTGGATCAGCGGTAAGAAAAGTGGCACCAAGATTATCACACCAGAGTGTAGGTGTAATGTCATAGAAGCCAATTTCACTCAAAATGGATTTAATCCAATAGATTTCAACAGTGGCAATAGCAATACTTCTATATTCAGCTTTAGTGCTTGATCTGGAAACAGTAGGTTGTTTCTTAGCACTCTAAGAGATGAGGTTGGAGCCAAGAAAAATACAATAGTCGAATGTAGAATGACGATCATCAGGATAATCAGCCCGATTAGCATCACAGTAGGCCTGTAAGGTAAGAGAAGAAGTTTGAGTTAAATGTATACCTGAAGAGGGTGTAGATCGGAGGTAGCAGAGAATTCGTTTCACCGTGGTCTAGTGAATGTCGGTAGGACACTGTAGAAACTAAGAAACTTTGTTGACAGCAAATTGAATGTCAAGCCGAGTAAGGCAAAGATATTGTAAAGCACCAACAGTACTCCGATATTCAGTAAGATCAGGAAGAGGAATGCAATGATTTTTTGAAAGAGGAAGAGTGAGTGTGATTGGTGTGGGTACAGGTTTATAGTGATCTAGGCAAGTGCGATGTAGAAGTTCTTTGGTGTATTTAGTTTATGTGAGTAAAAGGCGATTTGTTGTGTAAGTAGCTTCAATAATACTAAGGAAATAATGGATGGGTCCGAAGTCTTTGATGGAAAAGGAAGTGTTAAGATCTTGAATAGGGGTGGTGATGAATGAGGGTGAAGAACCCCTAATCAAGCAATCATCAACATACACTAAAAGAAAAGGTAGTAGTGGAGGGGGTATTGTGAATGAAAAGTAACATGTCAAATTTAGTGGAGACAAAGTGAAGTACGTGAAGTTTATGATTGAGGAGATGAAACCAAGCACGGGGGGGCTGTTTAAGACCATAGAGAGCTTTGTGAAGGCGATAAACATAAGAAGGATGATGTGTATCTATGAAGCCAAGAGGTTGAGTCATAAAAACTGGTTCTTGAAGAGTGCCATTGAGGAAGGCATTGTTGATATCAAGTTAACGAATTCGACAATTTTTTGAGAGGGAAATAGTAAGGATGAGACAGATGGTAGTGGGTTTGATAACTGGGCTAAAAGTATCTGTATAATCTAATACCAAGGGTCTGATGATAGGCTTTGGCAACAAGACGAGCTTTATAGCGATCAAGAGTGTCATCAGAATTTTGTTTTGTGTGAAAGACCCATTTACAACCAACAAGATTAGCATTTAGTGGCAAAGGGACAAGAGTCCATGAGTTATTGGGATGAAAAGCTGTGAACTCGTCAAGCATGGCCTGACACCAATGTGGAAACTTTTTGGCCTGAGTGAAAGAAGTGAGATCAGGATCATTAGGAGTGTGTGTGTGGGTAGAGTAAGTGACATAATCAAAGAAAGTGTGAAGAATACGAGTTTGATCACAGGTGCGAGTGACCATGAGATGATGTGGGAGAGCAGGTGGAGAGGAAGGAGGTGGTGAGGGAGATGAGGTTGTAAGTGGAGGCATAGGTAAGGGTAAGGAGATGATGGAGGATGAAGGGTTTGAGACAGGATAAGGAGAGGAACAAGTATAGGAAAAGTCAGTTTCAATCAAACAAACATGACGAGAAATATATATTTTAGAGGTAGTAGGGTCAAGGTAGTGATAGCCTTTGCAATTAGGAGAATACCCGAGAGAGACACATTTTGTAGACTTTGGTTCAAGTTTGTCTATATGTGTGGACCCAATGGCAAGAAAGCAAGTACACCCAATGACCCGGAGATGAGAAAGGTTGGGCTTTATGAGAAAAAGAATTTCATGGGAGGATTTATTATGGAGAATATGAGTTAGAAAAAGATTTATGAGGTAGGCAGTTTTAGAGAATGCTTCATACCAAAAAGCTTTAGGAAGTGAGGCATGAATAAGAAGTGTGAGATCAGTTTCAGTAATGTGACAAATTTTACGTTCGGCGATCCTATCTTGTTGTGGGGTATGAGGACAAGAAATACGATAAGTAATGTCACGGGTAGTAAGAAAATTAGCAAACAGATCTTTGACAAGTTTAGGAGCGCCTTCGCATTGAAAAGTTTTTATAGAGTTTGAAAAAAGATTTTAAAAGTGGGCTTTGAATGTCTGAAAGTAGGAAAGGGCTTGAGATTTGTGGGTTAAAGGATAAATCCATATATATACACTGAAACCGTCAACAAAAAGAATAAAATAACAAAGCCAGAGAATAAAAGGGATGGAGTTGGCCCCTAAATATTGCAATGGATAAGTTGTAGTGGCTTATTTGAAACACAAGAAGATAAGGGAAATGAAAGACGAGTACTTTTTCCTTGAAGACAAGAGGTACAATGTTTTAATACATGAGATTTGATATTTAAAAAAGGAGATAACCTAGAGAGTCCAGCGGGATAAGGATGACCAAGACTTTGATGCCATAATTGAAGTGGAGTAAAGGTGGTGTGGAGAGCGATCAGATTTGTGAAATGGACTGGAATCTTCAACAGGTAAAGGTTATTGTGGATGATACCCGCAAAAGTAGTATCCTACTGTAGAGATCCTTCATAATATAACCAAAGGGATTAAATTCAATGAGATAAGAATTGTCTTTAGCAAATTTAGCTATAGAAAGAAAATTGGCAGTAAGATTAGGAACAACTAAAATGTCATTGAGGTAAAGGGATCCAATGGGAGTAGAGAATGTGAGGCTATCAGTAGAGGAAATAGGAAGGGTTTGTCCATTATCGACAATCACAATATTTGGACCATTGTACGATGTTGAGGATTCGACAAGTTGAGGGTCAGGAGTCATATGAGTTGTAGCACCAGTGTCAGGTAGCCATTCTATAAGAGTGTTGGAAGTGACAGTTGAAGGATCAGAAGATTTGGTGATGTTGAAAGCAGTGAAAGCAGTGGATAAATTATTAAGGTCTACGGGGGTTGAAAGTGGGCAATTTTGAGATTGAGAATATCAAAAACGACAATGTGAAGTAATATGACCCCATTTTCAACAAATTTGGCATTGAGGGGAAGGTTTATTGGGCCTAAAATAGGTATAGGATTGGTTTTGGTTATAAGAAAAGGCTTAGTTGTGATGCTGGTGGGTTTGAGTGGGTCTGGGTCTAGAGGAATAGTGCTTAAACTTTGCCACTTAAGGTATTCTGAAGATTCGACATCTGGAGTGATAGGAGGTGGTAGAACAGATCCATCAACCTAGCTAATAAGATTAGAGGTGATAAGAATGACATGTATTTGGTTGCGCCAAATGAGGTAATTTGAAGAATCTAATTTTGTGGTTAGGAAGTTTGTAATCTGATTGAATGGTAATGTGGGGGAAGTAAGGTTGGCCATTGATGAATTTGTTTTGTAATGTACTGGTTCTGGAAAAAAAAAGATGTTTTGTGTGTTGGTTTCTGTTGTTTCTATATGCAAGGTAGGTGTTTGAGAATAGGATTATTGGCTTGAATGTGTAGCTCGATAATAGGACTAGTGTATAGGCTCTGATACCATAAAAGAATAGAAGAAGAAAGCAATTGATATGTAATCGTATTGTATTGCTTGTGCATTTTGCTAAATAGCTTTTACATGTATTTATACATATTTTCGTATCTGATAATAATAACAAATAAGATATTGAAGATCAAATGAGATACACAAGATAAAATCAAATGAGATACTAAATAAATACATATCAAAGGGAAAATCATATCTATGCTGGTGAGATTGCATGAAGATCTGTATATGTTTATCAAGTCAAGACTATAGATTAAGGTGAAGTTGACTGATTGTCTAAGGAGGAGTAGTGAGTTAGCGATGAACTGATGAAGAGCTGGACCCTAGCGAACCATAAATTGTGGAGTGTGGATTGTTGATGGATTGTTGACGAGTTGTTGGAATCAACGAAAAGATGTTGATGGTGAGTGAGGAGTAAAAAGTCGAGAACTATTGTAGGTGACCAACTACTAATGGGGAGCTATTGGTAAGGATGGAGAGTGTTGGCCGGTGAGAGAGTAGTGGTGGAAGTGGAGTGAAGTAATGGGTACCTACCACGATTGGCTTTAGGGTTATTAATTCTTTTTCTTTTTCAATTTCATATCCAACTTTTCAAATTTACAAATTTTACGAACAAACTAGTACTTAACAAAATAGCCGATACTGACCAATATTTGTTATCGATATGGTACCAACATTTTGAAATATCATTTTTTTACTAGTATGAAACAATATTCTGAATGTTGATTATGAGCATCTCATAAATCAGTCTATGCATATCATTGACATAGCTATATATAGAGAGAGGTAGATGCCAAGAACATCAATCGGGTATTTTCATCATATATATATATAAACAATGTTTAGTTCTTTTTTTTTTTTTTGCTCATTTCAACTCTCCAATTACTAAATTTTCTAATGTATTCATCAACCTTTGTTAAGTATGTTAATAATATCTCTAAGAGATATTTTAGATGGAATATACATGTAGATCACCATTATATGCTCAATTTGAATTATGCTAATGTCACTTTGAATTTGAATTTAAGCTAAGGACATCAATATATACAAGTTCTAATATAAGATTCAATAATTAAAAGTTTGAAATACTAAAAATAGATTATTTTATGAAGCTCTTATTAACTAAATAGAGGTGGAGTGGAGTGGAGTTATTGGTATTTAGGAATTGATGGAATGCATATGCATTTGCCTAGTATATGGTAACAAGTAGAAGAGCTATAAGCAGTCCCTTTCATGATAGTGATAACTCCAAAGCAAGTCTTGCTGGTTTAGTGGAATCTGGTGCTTTGAAAATCTGCCCTATGTTGTGTTACTTTAATACCTTGGGTGATTGAATTTGGTGGAAAGACCAATTCAGTCTTAGAATTAAGATATATAACTTTGGCTGGGTCATTGCAGACGTCACAAGTATTGCAACTACATAACTCTATTTCCATTTAGTATTATTCTATTATCATGTAGGAGAAACCTCCATGTGGTTTGATAAGAGGCCAAAAACCTATACAGGGAAAAAAATAAAAGACAAATATGTAGAAACACGGAATAAGACCTTTTCAGTGAACCTTTCTCTTTTGACATCATCTCCAAATCCTCCCATATAATATAAGTGTACCAGATCAAACCAACACAACTTAAACCAGTGCAAACTGAAACCAACAAAGTATAGATGAAGACTTTGTAACCCAAAACTCAGCACACACTAACTTACTAGACAATAGAAACAAAGATATGGGAAGGAAGAGAAAAGTTGGTGAAATTGTGGAGGACAAAAACTCGAGCGATGGAACCATGGCTTGGGAAGAGATGGTGAAGGAAGCTGCAGCAGCTGCAACAGTAGGAGGAGCCAGAAGAGCTAGAAAGCGATTCGTAGGAGTCCGGCAGAGGCCATCAGGAAGATGGGTTGCTGAAATAAAGGATACCATTCAGAAAATAAGGGTGTGGTTAGGAACTTTTGATACTGCTGAAGAAGCTGCAAGAGCCTACGATGAAGCTGCTTGCCTGCTTCGAGGTGCAAATACAAGAACAAATTTCTGGCCTTGCTCTCCAACTTCCTCAACAACTCCAGCTCTTCCTTCAAAGATCACAAACCTTCTCCTCCAAAGGCTCAGAGAAAGAAACAGCTCTTCTGCTTCTCTTCCAACTTCTCTGCCTGTCAATCAGCTCGAAAAGCAAGAACTGGACGAGGAATACAGGCAAGGAACAACAGATTTCGCAGACAACCAATATGCTGATCCTGAACACAATGTGACTTGCACTGATAACATCTATAGTGCTAATGCAAGTGCTGTTGAGTACATGGCAAGTGGTCTGAAATCACTTTTAACTGATAAAGAAGGTCACGCAGAGGGGGATGTGGAATTTGACTATAACTGGAGAGACTTAGCACAGTCTTCTAGTGCTGATGACAATTACTTTGGACGTGGACGAGAAGAAGATGGAGAAGAAGAAGAAGAAGATGAAGGGATTAAGATGGGGGACTTGGATTTCCATTTCCTGGACGATCTTGGATCGTCCTATTACTACTCTCCTTTCGAAATTGCTGAAGAAATTGAGGAGCCCGTAGTAGAACCTGAAAATGATGGAGATGAGCCTTCAATGCTTAGAGCAGCCATGAAAAGGATGAAATATGAAAGGAAGTTTTCAGCTTCACTGTATGCATTCAATGGAATTCCCGAGTGCCTAAAGTTGAAGTTTAGATCAGGGAATGAAAAGGGTAGAGATAGATCAAATCAACTATCCAATCTACGAAATGAATGCAACAAGAAGAAAGAGGCAGATAAGAAAGCAAAAGAAACAGGTGATGATGCAGTGGAGAAGAAACAGGAGGAGAAGCAGCAAAACTCAGTTAAAATGGAGTCATCTGCATCCTCTTCTTCTCTTGTCAATGATGGTGAATCATCACTATGGAGCTCCCTTGATCTACCACCGATATGCTTTGTTAGCTAAAGAATGCGAGAATTGGGCAGCAGTGGCATGGGGTAGTGTACCTTCACGTTCTCAAAAACAGTGGGAGAATGTTTCACAATTGTTTGATGCTCAAGTCACAGATGTCATAAGTCAAATCTTAACTTTCTTTAGAGATAATATGAAATAACAGATCACTTGTAGACATTCTATAATCAATTACGCTCGTCCTTTCTCTTGTTCGAGTAAGAGGAAACTTAAAATTGAAGGTGAAACATCTGATTGCTTCATTTGGGATGAAAGCATTTAGGGGGTTGCTTGCATACTTCTCTTTCAATCTCAACTTGTGCAATTATTTTCTTTTAACGAGTTTCAGTTCTTATTAACCAGAAAGAGAAGTAAAATATGGGAACATGACCATTTTTCTGCGGGAATCCTGGAAGATAGATTTCGTTTCATAATTTCGTTTTAAGATCAAAAAGGAAATGGGCTTACGAATTGGATTTCAGCAGTAGTCTGTGTATAGACATAATATGACAGTTTCATGGAAATGGAATATTGTGGTTGTGTCAAGGGCTCAAAGTACATCAAGTGTTCTTATGCATCCATTTGCTCTTCACCGAAACCAGTTAATGCTAAATGTGTGATTTTTTGTTTGTCAAAGAATTTGATCTGTGTTTTTCACAGAAATATAGATGTGCCAGCATGTTTTGCTCAACCTTAAATATACATATGTAAATATACTTTAGCAGATTAACACTCATTTAAGATAAAGAAAAGAAACCATACTAATTGATCATACATTACAAACGGTAGTTTGAGAATAAGATGATTTAAGAACTGGGGAATCAAATCCAAACTTTGTTGGTTTTGAACAGCTTGAAGCGGAACATTTTGGGTCAGAAAGTACTAAGAACAAAAAGCCTTTCGATGACAGAAGCCAATGCATCTAAATCCAATCCTGGCTTAAGAAAGGAAAGAATGCTCATCAACCTCGACGTCAACATTTTCCCAACTGTTTCATTTCTAATAAAAGCTCTTCCCGTATGTCTTGGTTAACCCTGCTTCGGTAAAATAACTTCTCTCCACCCTTTATGAGATGAGCAATACAGCTCCTTAAGGCTATTGCATATTCTGACAACTTGAACATCATCTGGTAACCATTTTCATAACCCTTAATGCCTGAGCATAGAAAAACTTCAAAACTAAAAGATAAAAGGACAATTGGGCACAACTTGCTTAAAGCGAAAGAACGTTGAAAACCTTTCAGCAGATTGGAGGACGTCACCACTTACCACTTTATCTAGAATTCTGAAAACTCCCTATGGGATCCACAATATTAAGATATACCTAGTGAAAAAGGGGTAGAATGTCAAAATCATGATTGTTCGTGATTCTGCCAACTGCTATATTGGTTGTTGGCTTTAATAATCAATAACCCAGATAAAACATGGGGTGAAATTTAAACAGTAACCAAAAGACTCAAAAACTGAATGACATTATATATACATCCTACGTTCTTATTCACAGGCATAACTTGGATCGAGTCACGTCTTCTTGAGAGCCTATCCTTCCCATTTAAAGGACCCGAAGTTGCGCAAGGAAAGCAGCACAAAGATCCAAGAAGAGAAATTGTGGACCCTGCACCCTTTGCAAATCAAGCAAGTACTTGTTGTCCTCGCGAGTTTTGTAAAGCTGTCAAGACCATGGCAACAACATATATATGTTAGGTATGAGTTTGAAAAATAATGGGGACTATGCATTAGCCACCCATCATACAGGTTTTAATTCCAAAATGAAAGAGCAAATATTTTTTTGCAAAACGCTAGAAATCAAAAGACTTCATAATCAACAAACAATACTCTCTTATCCAGCTTTCTATCCCTACCTTGTGACAGTCTTACCATCCCAAATCCAAAATACTGCATGCAGAAATTCATAATGAGACAATGGGATTACTGCATTACCTGCACCTCAAACTTCACAACATTTGGTGGCTTAATGACACAATCATTCTCAACGATTGTGGATTCGTCCCCAAAAAAACTATTGTTGTGCACTGGATCATTGAACATGTCTTCAAGCTGGGCAGGATTCCCAGGAATCCACCTGCACTTCATATTGTAGTGACCTATTTTCTTCCAGCATACATCCAATTCTTGGAGAGCTTTGAGAACTTCGGTCATTATTTCTCGAGGATGGGCTCGAGACTGCAGAAGTTGAAGGCAACAAATTTTGTTAGCTTGTTGATGGTCACAAGTAACATAAATACAGACAATGGTACCATGTTTCATAAACTGAAAATACTTGAAACAGCTATCTAGATTCTCTCAAACAGCAATCAGTACAAAAGTACATATCAGATTTCGTGAAGACCATAATATTCTCCCACAGAAAGCTTTCTTTGTCCTACCATTCAAAATGATATGGCACAAACTGCAAAACAAACATTCAGATCCCAGCCCCACACAGCACAGTCTAAACAAATAGAGAATTACCTGAAGTCCAAGAGCCCATTTCCTGTCGACAGGGAATTGTGTTTTCAAACTCATTCCTTGATAGTCAATGAATCCACCAAGGCGGTGTCCAACAGCAGGAGACGTAGGTTCATTTTGATGCATACGGCTGAAACCAGTTTCCTAGAAAATAACATAAGTAAAGAGTTAAAACCAATGCAAACATGAAGAAAAACATAAAACAACAACCGATCAAATAGCAAAATCATTGACAAGATAGGCATGCTATATTACTAAGGAAGTTCAGCCTAGTAAACATCTAGAGCAGTGTCCACCTAAAAAACCCAAAGGCCAAAAGGGGCGCATACTGCTGCCAAATCTTGATATTTACCAGTGTGAATATTTACGAATAATACCTATCTGAAGATCACAATTAAGTTCAGATTATATTGTAACATTGTATTATATTGCTGATAAGAGATCTTTATCCTAAAATAACCTCAGAGAGTCCACGCACCATGGTTTCTTGGAACTCAGCTCCAAGATAGCCATTGGATAATCGAAACCGATTGTCCAACAAGAGATAATATGCAACAGTACCCTGAAATGTAGTCAGATTAAAGATTAAAAAACAATGTCACCTTAAGCATAAAGGTAATAAGATATTAGAAGGGTTATGCCAAAGAGTCCTTAAATGTCCAAACCTCATTTTGTATTCTACTACGAAGAGAATCAATTAATTGGTTCCTGTCAAATCCCATATTGACCACTTCCTGGAGAACCTCTTCATCAATCTGCATGAACAAAAGGTACATATGAACAAATTGGACATCATCTAGATCAAATTACACCTCTATGCCGGCCATTTTCTTCTTTCTACGTTTAACAAAGCAAAACACCAATTAATTTATAATAAAACCTATAAGGCTTCAGCCTAAAATCCAAAATTTGATATTGTCTTCTGAAAATCAATAGCTTTCACTAAGGTCAAGTTACCAATAGAACAAAATCCTTTCATTGCTGAGGCCTGAAAATTCAAATTTTGAAAAAAGAAATGTATCACTTCATTAATCTTACAAAAAAGGGAACACAGAGAAGCGATAGAGGAAGTCAATAAGCAAGATGCAGACATGTGGCTAAGATAAGTAGCTTAGGACTGATTAAAGGTGTATGGCAATACACACAACAAAAGACAGTATCTTGCTGCATCCAGAAGTAGAGGGAGTACATCAGAATTAATGAACATAACCACCACAAGCAAAAGTACTGTCCGTCTAATACTAGACCTCATGGAAACCATCTATTCACATAGTGAAAAGTAGAATGAAAGAAGTCAACATCCTCAGGTCATAATGTTATGATGCATTACCACCAGAGAAAGTAAGCAATATATTCATATTACACCTTTTTAGCTTGTTCCATTGTATCCGGTGGGGGAACGGCCAGATAACGTGGAAGGCGAGCTTGGAACCATGGATGTTGGCGGATTTCAGGTATAGTCATTCGCTTCATTGGATCAACAACTAGCATACGTGGAATCAGATCTCTTGCACTATGTGATAAATGACTAGGAAGAGTGTATATCCCACCCTAAAAGACAGAGTCAAAACAGTCGGGAGATATTAGGTTCCAGTACGTGCTCACAAAATAATGCAATAAATAAATCTGATCCAGAATATAAGTCCGAAAATAACTAGAAGAGAAAATGTAAAATACTGAGATTAGTCATTAAAAACACCATGTCGAACTTATCTCAGCATCTGCAAAAACTTTTAAAAGAAAAAAAAAAGAGAGAAACTAAGAAATATAAAAATACTACACTAGATCATCTTTTCTGTTTTTTCTTTAATCACTGTTGTTTGAGCTGCACAATTGAGGTGTCATCCTCCAATTGTCATAACATACTATTTACAGTTGTGGCCTGTGGGCAACATTTCCAACTCAAGTCTATTAGGACTATGCTGTACAAAATGACATCTATATCAGACAAGGACAAAGTCCCAACTGACTTGCTTTACTAATTTAGAAGGAAATCATTCTTAGTAAAGAAGATTGGTGGCCAACATTCCATGAAGAAAGTAATAGGTCTACTTTTCCAGAGAGAAGTAAACCAATGGAACTGAAAACCAGTGACTAAAGTACACGCTAGTCAGCATGAAGCAAAACTTCTCACAATGCTCCTAATATTTAACTTCAAAGGAAATGGACAAATCTGTAGTCATGGAAGAGCTGGCAATAGAAGCCAAATCAGTTATTAAAATTCCTAATACCTTTATTTTCTTGAAGAGGTTAGGAATGTTTTCATCATCAAAAGGAAGGGTGCCACAGAGAAGAGCATAGAGTATGACGCCACAGCTCCATACATCTACTTCCGGCCCAGCATACAATTTCCCAGATATAACCTACAAATGGGGCAAAAAGGAAGGAACAATAATTGGATTAAGAAGATCATACTTCAAAACAAGTACTAGGGCATATATACAAGTTCTGCTAAAACATCTACAAGACCATCCAAAGTCAAGACAACAGACTACCTCTGGAGCAGCATAATTTGGACTTCCACAACTTGTCTTCAAGAAATGGCCATCTCGCATTATATTGCTCAAGCCAAAATCAGCAATTTTAACATTCCGTCTAGAATCCAACAACAAATTTTCTGGCTTAAGGTCTCTATGAACAACCATATTCCTGTGGCAATATTCTACTCCAGAAATTATCTGCACAGGGACAAAGTTTTGCTTCATAATATTGAATTTTCTAAATGCCCATAGACCATGTCAGAAACCAATGTAAAATTGTGACAACTCGTACCTGCTGGAAAAATTTGCGAGCCTCATCTTCTTGCAACCTACCCTTCTCCACAATGTAATCAAAGAGCTCTCCAGACTTCACGTACTCCATAACAACATAAATATCTGAAGGTGTTTCTATCACCTCGTAAAGTCGAATAATGTGTGGATGCATGAATAATCTCAGGATTTTTATTTCTCTTCTCACTGCAAAAAGAAGTAGCGATAATGAACACAGTAACCAGCACCACTCAACATAAATCAATGAAATAGAAAAAAGAAACATGTCTCCACATGCAACTGTGACAACAGAAGACTTAACAGAAACCTCAGCAATGTATTCTCCATTCAGTCTATCGCTTCAAATTCAACTTAAAGATAATTGCTTCCATAACTTCAAATAAGCAAAGGGAGGAAGGTGACTAAATGATCATTTCACGCATCATTCAGACTGGAGGGGAAAAGAAAGGACTAGAAAAAAGAAACATTAATAAATTTGAAACCATCATAAATAGAAAAGTGATAATAGCCTCAAACAATCAAGTATCAGAAATATCCGGCACAACATATACCTTTCTCTTCCATGTCCATATTTTTTATCTTTCGACGGTTTAGAATCTTTATAGCAACCTTGTGGCCAGTCAATGCATGCTCTGCAATTTTCACCTTGCCAAAGGAACCAATTCCGAGAGTTTTACCGAGCTTGTAATTTGATAAATACATGTCTGCACCACTACCTCCCCGGTGAGTTGACCCATCCATTGTTCCTGATCCAAATGCAAGGAAGTTCAGCAACAAGAAAGTAAAGTTTAGCAGTGATTTACCAACTTCAATAAACTACAGAAACATAATTTTCTTACTTCATTTTAGTTGTATGGGGCATACATGAACTAGAGAAAGAAGAAGCAATAGATAATGCTAGCGCTATATAAACCTTAGCTACTAAAATACAGAAAGCCTCAATACGATGTACCAGACCAAGTTCACAAAAGCAAGGCCCTGAGAGTCATCTCTCCCTTAAAAAGGTAACCATGAAGCTCCAATTTTCATGAGACTAATATCGAAGAGCCAGACATCAGAAACAAAGTGAAGCAACCAAATTTAAAACTTTACGTAATTAAGTACCAATAACAAAATCTAAAAGATGAAAGCATACACAATATATAAAGCAGGAGCAAAAAAATGTTACCCGAAGAAATTAACCTTGTTAACCCTAAACTGAAAGAATCCAACAAAATTTGTGGACGCCTAAAAATTGAGAATTTCCGACAAGTCAAGAAAGATCTCAGAAAAAGAAAAAGGAACGAAATTGATGTAAGATTTGCAATTCCTAGGCCATAAAGGTCGAAAATTTAAGAATTGGAAATAGAAAGAGGGGGTACAATATAAAGATTGAGAAGAATGGGGCGAAGAAAAACTCACAAAATAAACGGAGACGGTGGAGAACGGAACTGGGTTTTCTCAAAAACAGATCAGCGAATCGAAATGATAAAGAGAGAAAATGAGGTCACGCCAACACCAGAATCGTGGAATCTTTCACCATGGAGAGCAGATGGTGGAGGGAAGAGAAACAAGACAATGAGCAGACCATCACTCTTGTGAATTACAATTCAGATTCCTAGGGTATTTTCGTCTTTTCACTATGAGAGTAAATACAAAACATTACCTTTTCTTTCTTACGTATACTTATAATATGCTGTCCATAAATTTACCCAAAAAATAGGTGTTCAGGAGGAATTAAATTTCATAAGAAAGGTGTGTGTATGTATATATATATATATATATTATTTATTTATTTATATTTATAGGTTAAAAAGGCACAAAGCGTAATTAGGAGAAAATGGCAATGGGCTTTGGTTTTGTAAATTGTTTCCTTATTAGAAGTGATAGAAAGTAAATTCCAAACTACAAGAATTGATATGGAAACAATGTAGTGATTTTGACAATAGGATAAGATATCCTTGTCAAAGCCTAGTCATCAATGAACAAAAGAATGATTACATGAACTACTTAATATGATGAGGTAGTTTAAGCTGTTTAGCAGTTAAATAGTCTGTTTTCGTAATGCATCATTGTCAAAAACCCAGCTTTACACACACTACGAAAGATATGTGCCTATTTTCCATTTCCACCTTAGTAGTTAAGTTTGGCAAGTTAGTAACATGAATTTCCTACAGGAGTTGCACTTTCGGAGTTAGAACTTAGAAGAATCAAGTGTGAGCAGTCCCATCATCTCTTAGCCCAGAAGTTGAGAGAAAATAAACATGTTTATCATGAAAGAACAGAGAATCTGAAAGGGTAAAAAGTACAGAAGAAACAGGGGAGACTTATGATAAATTTTACGAAAGAACATGCACTTCTGTACAATAGCTTCCAAAATTGCAAGACTCATAAGCAAGGTATTAAAAAGGCAAAAGATAACTTTTTTTAATATAGTGGCAAATTACAAACAGACACAAGCATCTCGTGCCCAAATGTCAACACGTCAAAAACTAAGGATACAAAAAATCCAGTTGTTCAAACCACTTCATAAACTTCATTGTTCCATCTGGGCTTGTCAGTCCTACATCTTCATCTGGCTCTTGGATGGCTAATCCTCCCGTTAAGCTAACTGCAGAGGAGTTGCTCTGTGGGCATAATTAATCCCTTTAACATGAATTATTCCACTCGTCCTACCTACACTTCAATATCCAATTCTTTGTGTCAAGAGCATCATAATTATTTATCTCTAGAAATTTTCTCCATCTCATATGTATTTCTTATCACTGCAGAAGATTACACTCATCAAATTCATTCAGGGAAAATTACCCTTTCAAGCCATCAACTTCAGTTTCCAGCATATATATTCAACTGCCTAATAGTCATTAACATTGGTGAACTATCCATGTTCTCTACTTTAACTACACTAGATCATTTACCATGGCACAGAGAACTAAACAAAGTGCACGCATTTAAAACCTGTATTTACAAGCATAGCAATTATTCAGGTAAGCACAAATATTAGTAAATTGCTTGTCCATTAAATTTACCTGGCAAAAAAGTAAGGATTCCAAGGGCAAAGAGACCATATGCTTAGGATGTCTCTCCTCCCATGTGTCCAGATAAAATGAAGTATGAAAGAAACAGAAGTATTGATCCAAGAAAGAGCAGACAGAATGCAAGGGCTATGGATTTCCATGGGATTTTGTCAAAGGATCCAGGACTATAATCAAATATAAGCCGTCCAACTGAAATCAAGCCATGTTTCATAATAAAACCACACAAGTATAACTAAGGACACAAATGCAGTAAGGTAACTAAATATAGCAACAAGCTAACACACATCCCATCACAATAACGTGTTGGACCAATGGTGGTTGACAATTTAAATCCCTTTATGTTTTGATAATAATAAAATGTATAGAATTGGGTAAGAAATTTATTGCAGGTGTTTTGGATTGAAAGAAATCTAGAAGACATTATAAATAATTGAGGAATCAAGAAGGAAACATGATTGAGACATTAAAAATGAAGATTATGGGAGATTTGATTAAAGGTATCCGTGTTGGAAGTAGCAACAAGTCGACTTAAATTTACACACAAGTCGACTTACAATGCACAAGTCAAGTTATCAAAGAGCGGAGATGAAAAATGTTGTTTACAAGTCGACTTACCCTGAACAAGTCGACTTATGGAGACTTACATGTACACACAAGTCGACTTACACTGCA
>JANKOE010000008.1:17054099-17068770 GCA_026284465.1 Erythroxylum citrifolium
AAGTATATCTTTTGAATCACTAAACCAAATTGAATGATTTTGGAAGCATTAGAAACTTAAGACAACAGGGAACATTTTCTAGAAGAAAGTGTTATGTTAGAATATTCAAGGGTACTGTTGGCAAGACACTTTAGTATAAAAGATATAAGGCATAAATGGAAGGGAAAATTGGACAATTCTCAATTATTAAGGGCATAATTGAAAGAAAAAGTGTTGTCTTGGTTATAAATAAATGAGAAAACGTGAATGAGAAGATTCTAGAGAAGAAAAATGCGTGGATGAGAAAAGAGATAAGAGAGAGAAAACATGAAAAATAATGAAAGATGAGAAAGAAGAGGAAACAAGCTAGGGTTTTAATTTCCTTAGCCTTCAAGAGATATTTTTGAAGTTGATCAAGAAGAGAAAAAGGAAGATGAAGAAAAGAGTTGTCATCTGAACTAAAGATCTCTTCATTTGGTGAAAAATCAAGGTTAAACATCTGCATACAGGCGTATCCAGAATTTGGAAGCAACTGCTATTTTGAAGCGTACTGTAAGTAGACCGAGATGGTCTCACTTTATTGTTTGGTATTTGAATTTTGTATTAATTGCCAACTGAATTATTATGTGAATGTGACTGATTGTGTTAGTTTCCGGACAAAAGGTCCGATGAATGTGATGTATGAATAAAATATTGAAGTGCTCATTGAATGCAAATTGGATGAATTAAGTGTACATAATTGGATTGTTAAATATGTTCTAAAAGTGCATTTGCATGTAAATAAAAAGTGATACTTAACTCTAATGTGAATGCCAGACTACGGTCCGATGACATGTGAAAGTGAGTGAATGAGATCATACAAATGTGATTGATGCATTCCCTTGCATGATTGCATGAAATATAATGATAGTTGTTACCAGAGTAGCCAACGATTAGAGCTTAAAGCTCAACGAGTGAAAATGAGCCTCGACCTCAAAAGTAAATCAGAGCCTCAGGCTCAACGTTTAATGAGCCCTGTATCCCCTAAGTGGATAAGGGACAGTTATCAATGAGCCCTATAT
Source organism: Erythroxylum citrifolium (assembly GCA_026284465.1). NCBI lineage: Eukaryota > Viridiplantae > Streptophyta > Magnoliopsida > Malpighiales > Erythroxylaceae > Erythroxylum > Erythroxylum citrifolium. The sequence continues at coordinate 17,055,140 of JANKOE010000008.1, forward strand.
GGGACAGTTTACGCACTCGGTCACAACAAAGTAACAAATAAAAAGTGAGTCTCATGTGCATTACATATGCATAATATGAATGATTAAGTGTATTGAGTGAAATAATGCGAAATGTGAAATAATGTGAAATGTGAAAGAAAGTGAGATGTGTGAATTATGTCTTATGTGAATGGGTGAACCATCGATGATGGTCACTCATTGAGTTTGCAAAACTTACCCAAAATTTGCAAAAAAAAATTTCAGGACTTAGAAGAATACCCCGTTAGGCTAACAGGATTATACCTACATCATTCAAGTGAAGGATAGAGATCGGGATCAGTTTGCGTCTGTATTGCATTTCTCTATTTTGTATTGAATTGTATCTTTCGTAACTTTTTGTATAAATTGGTATTCCGAAATGATTCAAATGTTTTGTATTTATGAAAGGCCCCAAATGGCTATTGAAAATTTTGTTGATAGTTTTGTGTTAATTGAAAATGTTTGTGAGTGAATGTGGGCCCAATTTAAGTATCGATTTTCGCATATTGTGTTTGTGGTTTCAAAAAAAATTTATACCAACTTTTGAATGATCGAGTGCTCTAGCATGCCATCCTCGAGAGACACGGACTCGAATATCACCATCGATGTCGGGTTCAGGTCTTACAGGAGTGGGGTGCTACAATAGGTGTTTCTATATGATGAGATACATATACGTAAAAAAATCCCATGTATTTGTAAAAGGTTTGCTAGCCTAATATAACTTTGGTTTGACTATATAACTCTTAGTGAGCCTAATGTAAATTTGGTTTGACTTTGTAACTCTTAGTGACTCTTTAAAGTTAAAACTAGATACTATATAATATGCCTTATTAATTTGATTATACCCCAAATCCTTCCTCATCTCATATATTTGTCTATTATTATCATGGTCAATGTCAACATTGTCCAAAGTAGCAATATCCCCACTAATAAATCTGAATTCAGACTCTAATATGAAATATCCACTATAAAAAAGCCTTATGCTTCCATGTTGAGCCATTAAAACCTATAAAGCAACCATTAAAAATAATTTCATCAACATTAGAGACCAAAGCATAACAAGTTATTCACAAGAAAATTCAAATCATAAAGTGATAAAATGCTTAAGACACAATGCTTCCAGTCCTAGAATAAAAAGTGATAATAAATTGTTAATTACTTAAGTACCTTTTACCAATTAAAAAATAAAAATCAACTACTACAAATTAGCTCCATTAAGGTATCACAGTAATAAGTCCCTTTCGTAAATGATAAATTATAAGATTAAAACAAAAAATATGTTACAAAAAATAGCACTTTGTCAGTATTTCAATTACTCCAAAGAGTTAAAAGAGACTACTCCCTAGTAAAATAATATGACAGTTACTAAAATAAAGAAACCACTTCCATCAATTAAGACATTTACTTTAGTTATTCAATATAAAAGACAAGTTATTAATAATAAGGTAAGAACTGAATTTAGAGAAGAGCATAACAAGGTATTGACAAGTAAATTCAAATCATAAAAAGTAAGACATAATGCTTCCAATCTTAATCTAGAATAAAAAGTGATAATAAATTGTTAATTACTTAACTAACTTGTACCAATTAAAAAATAAAAACTCAACTACTACAAATTAGCTCCATTAAGGTATTACAGTAACAAGTCTCCTTGGTAAATGGTTAATTATTAGGTTAAAACAAATAGTATGTTACAAAAATCATCACTTTGTCAGTATTTCAAATACTAAAAAGAGCTAAAAGAGGCTACTCCCTAGTAAAATGATATGACATTTACTAAAATAAAGAAACTTCTTCCATCAATCAAGACATTTACTTTAATTATTCAGTATAAAAGACAATTTATTAACAATAAGTTAAGAACTGAATTTAGAGAAGAAAATAATATGACGAGAGGAAATTAGTAAACAAATAGTGAGAGGATACTAACATTTTATAGGCAGAGGAAGGTTTTGGGATAAAAAGGCAAAAAGCTAATGTGTATTCATTGTGGCTTAATAAGACATACTATTGATATGTGTTGTAAGAAGCAAAACAGAGGAAGGTTTTGGAATAAAGAAGACAAAAAGCTATTGTGTATTCATTATGGCTTAATAAGACATACTATTGATATATGTTATAAGAAGCATAGTTTTCCTTCAACTTTTAGTTTAAACAGAGATAGAGATATTAGGAATGTAGATCAAACAAGTTGGTCAATTTTTTTATCAACCAAAATCCTATGATGAAGTGTTAAAAGTTGAAAATGATACAAATACAAAGTCTTCTAAGGTTTATTTAAACAAGGAACAGTATATACAACTGATAAGTTTTGGTGTAGTCTAAATTTCTAACTATGCAGTTTACACTTAGGATTGAGAAAAATTTTAGTTTTAAAATTCACAAATCCAAGCTATAAGTAAGGTAAGGGACAAAGGAACTAAAGTAGCCACCTGGTATTACCATTACACCAACATGTACATTTAGTGAAAAAATGGAAGCATCAAAAGTATGTTGGAGCATGTCAATGTATACAAAAAAGGGAATTACAAAAAGAGAAGTTTTGGCTTCATTCTTAAAAGTGTTGTTTTGACATATACATAAGCCTAATAACATAAACATTCACACAGAACCATATGGAGTTGTGGTTGATCATGTAATACTCCTATATCCAGCCATTTGTCAAGCTAGAAACTTGTTTCTTTCCCATCTCCCACCTTATGTCTTATGTGATGTCTAATTATCTCCGTTATCTTTCTAAGAGTATTTGAACTGCTTTTTAGAATTTTGACATTCTGGATGTTATCCTTGGTTATATAGTCATTCCATACCCAATTCACTCTTAAGGAGTCCTCCTTTCTAATTAGCCTCTATAATCTTCTTATTAACATCACATGATTGACTACTTGGATGGGTATAAGGCTTAGTCCACCGTATTTCCTAGGCTTACAAATATCATTCCATTTGATCATTGTTTTGGTTTTTCCTTGCCCATTTCATTCCAAAAAAAACTTTTTATGATCTTATTAATGGCTTTTATAACCGTGATTGGTAATACCAATTATAAGGACCATTATATATTGATTGAAGATAAGATAGAATCAATCAATTGTAGACGACCTGCCATAAAAAGGCAGTTAGGACTCCAATTTCGAATTCTTCTTCTGATCTTTTCCTCTAATGGTTTGAACTCTGAGTATTTATGCTTATGGCTTAACTAGTATGCCAAGATAGGTAAAAGGTAACTGCAATACCTTTGTACATCTAATATTGGAAAGCCACTGAGCATTCTATAATGCATTAGCTTACATGTATATTCCACTCTTTTGAATGTCCAGTTCTAGCCTAGATACCTTTATAAATATTCTTATAGTTGTAATAAGCGAAGTAATGGAGTGATGATCAACCTTAGAGAATATAAGTAAGTCATCTGCAGAGTTGAGGTTTAAGATTCCACATTTCTTGCATTTATAATGAAATTTAAGGAGGGGACTCCGATCTATCACCCTAACCAAAAGCTTTTTTAGAAACTCCATTGCTATAGAGAATAGGAATGGGAATATGGGTTCCCTTATCGCAAGCCTCTAGCCCTTTAATCTTGTTGGATGGCACTCCATTAATGAGCACATTATAGGAAACTTTGGTTATGCATTGCTCTGTCCATCTTATTAAGATTGTAGGAAATTTGTAAGCTTTTATGCAAATGAGGAGGAAATTCCAGTTTAAAGAATCATAAACTTTTCTGAAATCTATCTTAATTGTACAATTTTACTCCCTGTTTTCCTTGTATAATTCCTCAGTAGCTCTTGCACTATCAGTATATTGTCTCTAATTTGTCTTCCATATATAAATGCACCCTGTTACATTCCTATGTTCCTAAGAAGCACTCTTTTGATTCTCTCTAAAAGAACCTATGCTATGATTTTATAAATAGAATTACAACACGTTATAGGTCAAAAATCACTGATTTTCTTCCCTCTTTTTCTCCATTGGGTATTATACATAATAAGGTTTTGTTGAACTTAGTCAATAATTGTCCATTTTTTAAGAATTCCTCTATTGCTCATACACCTTCATTGTCATTCTCCAAGGTTTCTGATTAAAAAAACACATTCATACCATCTGGCCTAGGAGCTTTATTAGGTTTTAACCCCTTCAAGACTACCTTTACCTCCTCCCTGGAAATTGGTTTGGCTAGTATATTGTTTTTCTCTTCTATAACTTGGTCTGGTAATGCCTCCCTTATAAAATGTTCTATGGATTTTGCTTTAGGGAGGGTGCCTAGCATTCCAATGAAGAATTTTTCCACCTCTTTTTTTTTTTAATTTTTGTTCTATTATTTGTGATTTACCCATTTTTATTTAGGGATATGACTTTATTAAAGGCTCTCCTTGAAATGATCTTCCTATAAAAATAAGATGCATTTTTATCCTCTTCATTCAACCACTCTTGCCTAGCTCTTTGCCTCATAACTGAATGTTCTATGGGGAGATATTAAGAATATCTGGACGTAGCTTGCTTCTCCAAGTCTTGCAACGTGTCATCTAATGGATCCTTATATGTTCCCAATTCTTATCTTAATATATTGCAAATATATTAATAAATATTTATAATATTTTACTAAAAACAAATTAATATTTTAATTATTTAAAAATTATTATTTAGAAATTAAATATTTAATATTGTAAATTTTATTACATAAAATTATTTAAAAAAATTTAAATTTACAAGATATTTTTAAATTTTAAATAAATAAATTATTTATAAAATTTATTAAAAATTAATATTAGAAATAAATTTTAGAAAATTCAAAATAACTTAAGCCTTGTAATACTTGAAACATTTTAAGAGTTGTTAATCAAATAATGACAAAATTATGAAAACAAAAATTAAAATCAATTTTTGTGATTTTCATAAGTGACTTATAAAACTTAAAAAATCAAGACTAAACAGTCAAAGTTAAAATTAAAATTTAAAAACTAAATCAAACTATTTAGATAGAGAAAGTTAGTAAGAGAAAAAATGGAGAATTTTCAAATAAAAGAAAATTGGGAATGTATTTAGAATGAGTAAGTGAAGAAGAAGAGGGATTTTAACTACACCATCAAAGTCACCCTCAGCAAGATAAAGATCATTAACTTAGGAGTGTTAGAAGAGGGGAGAAAGATAGGATATAGATTTTATAAAAATTTAATTATACTAAAATCTAATATGAATTTGACATGATACATAGCATCCTAGGTTTACAATAACATGCCTAACATGACTTGCCACGTCAACTCCATTTATAAAGACACTAACCTAATTAAGGTTATGTTTGAAAAGAATTGAGACTTCAGGTTATAATTGAAATTTTGAGTAAAGTTTAGGATTTTTTTAATAATTAAGATTATTAATATGATTAACATGTAAAGGGAATTTCAAAGCTAAGAAATGTAGAGTGCAAAGTTATTTATTTTTATTTATCCTTATTTGTTATCTATATTAACATCTAAAAAAGGTAAAAATTATTTATTTTTAAAATATGATCAACCTAATATGGCATATCGCAATCACAACTGTTAATGCCGTGAAACCAACTATCCTAAAGGCATAGTTTAGGTAGCAGCTACGCAACTGTGATGGAATTAGAGTCTAGTCTTGGCTATTTTCAACCATCCTTTTAGGCCACCAAATCTCCTTCAATGTAAAGGTGTTAATTTCCACTTACCAATCCCCATGCTTTCGTGCAGGCAACGTATTTCCACCAAAACACACAAACATTGGTGGGATTACGTATTTTTTGCTAAAGCAAGCAGATTATCGCCTACCAAAGGAAAGTCATTCTAATTACACATAAAGACCTGTGTTTTGGCAGTTATGTGTTAGCTTCTGGTGGTTGCATAGAGATGGAAAATCCGAACCTCGGCCATTAAATATATCTCTTAAAACCAGGAGCAAGAATCTGTGCCTTTCTCTTTGCTGTTTAAAGTTCTCCCATCTGGAAGAAACCATTCATATCTCCATCAGAAATGGAACATAACCCTTTTGCTCTCCTGGAAAAAACAAGAAAAATCATCAGAAAATCTATCTACACCTTACTCAAAGATTTCCACCACTATGGCACCGCCCCAGTAGTCCTTATGCTTCCATTTTCAGTTTCAGTTCTTCTTTTGCAATCTGTTTACAGATCTTGTTCGCAAACCAAACCGCTTCTGTTTCCAGCAAGTGCATCTTTTCTTGGCGTAAATCTTTGTCAGGTCATTTTTAGCTATATTTTCAGTTTTCCTCTAACACTCACTTTCCTTGTAATAGCCAAAGGATCCATAATTAGGCATCTAAATCAGTACTGGATGGCCACTCTTCCATTTTACAAGACTCTAATCTTAACTTGCCTCTGCAATATAATCTTCACTGTATCCAGTAGCCTGGTAGCTTTCTTCCTCCTTTTGACGGTCTTGAATTTAACAGAAGAAGCATTTGGGTTAGAATCTAGCAATCCTCTTCTTATTGAGGCAGCCCAAATTGTATTGTATATGATCTTAACCAATACCATGGTCATAAGCAACCTAGCCTTGGCTGTGGCAGGGACTGGGAATAGCACTGGATACAGAGCTATTTGTCGAGTTGCTTTGCTAACAAAGCAAACAAATTCAATGGCTTTGTTGTTAACTATCCCCATCAATTTGGGGCTTGCTGCTATTGAATCTTTGTTTCGATATCGGGTTATTAGAGCTTATTATCTCCTTGGAAGACTTAGTTTGTCAATGGTTACAGAGAGTTTGTTGATAGCATACATGTTCTCTCTCCTTATAGTCCTTGAAACAATTGCTAGTTGCTTGTTTATTATGGACTGTGAACCAAATTCTGGGAGAGAACAAGCAGAAACATTTCCTTCTCAAATCGCACCATGCAAGGACGAAAACAACATGTCAGAGAGTTTAAAAGAGTTTCCCTGAAAGGGTTTATTGAGGAACAAGAAACTGGAATTTCAACAGTACATAGAAAGGTGAGTCATTTCAACATCAGAATGTGTGAATTACACCAAGTCGAGAGCTATGTAAACCAAACCACTTTGGAGATCAATCAGAAAAGAAGGAACTTTTTAAACGGGGTAGTTTCAGTATCCAATCTAATGTTTGCTTTCTTTTGCCTCTTCTTGTACAAGCAGCTCTTAAAAGTCATGGTAGAGAAATAGTGGGCGGACACCAGCAAACCTTAAAATTTTGAAGCAAATTACTAATAGACATGTTTGAGATAGCATGAGCAGAATAAGAGCAGGTTTATTCAATTTAAGCAAAAGACTAACATGAGTTGTTCTGTCTTTGCACAAACTCATGGAACTTATTCAATTTCATCAAGTGGTTCATCAGAGTGGCTTGGAAAGATAGGCAGGTCAAGAATAAAAAGAAAAACCGAGTCCGAGTTGAAAGGTGTGGATATAAGATGGCCTTCAAGTCTTTACAATTGATTGATATTTGGCGACATGATTCAACCTGACTGCATTTTTATTTGGGGTTTCTTGGACGATGGAACAGAAGCAGTAATTAGGCTTTCTCAGTCTTTTTTTTAGCCCACAGGTCCAAAATTATAAGGATAAATCCAACCATTTGATTTTTGAGTTCTAATGTGTAAAATTTGCTAGAAATCTTAGCAGGAGTCCGCGCACATCAAGAGACAAGAATAACCATCAACTTACCAGATGGCAGATGCTTGCTTTCATTAGCTTGTTTCTATATTTGGATGCTGCGAGGCGTGAAAAGAAATAAGCAACTTGAATGCTAACTTGAGTCAGATTCATGTTTGGTTGAGCTTTCTCGACGTTCGATGCAAAGGTTGATGCGTTCATGTTGATGACGGTGACGGTGATAGTGATAGGCCAATTACAATTAGCAGCCTTTTGCCATAAGTTGCATTTAACATTCTTCTTCAAGGGAAAAATAGCAAATCAAGCTACAATTATTTCTCTAACAAAGTACCTAGAGAAGGATACAGATGCTATAGAAGAAGCTTCCAGGCAACCACTGCACTAAAACGTCAACAAGGTTGAACATTGGGTTGCATAATTGCTCACTTACTCCCAGAAAACCTTTTAAAAATATCTCTGCCCATCTCATCCGTTAATGTCACAAGTTCAGCTCTAATATATGCAATGTCATAGATGGCTCCAGTTGTATTCTTAGTGTTCTAACTTATACAAAGCCCCTTCGAATCAACGGAGGTTTTACTGCTTAATCCTGAGACAATAATTGGCAAATGCATGTGTGTGCATGAGGGGGCAGGGGGGAGGAGATATGCACGTGTGAGCTTATATACCATCATGTTCAAGTGATAAGTTAACAGATCGTCCTTTACTTGTCTTGGGAGTTAATCATTGACCCCAAGAGTTCCGTTATAAATCTTACCTTAATCTTGTTGTTTTTGCACATGTTCTTGAAATATATAAATACACTTAGTCATTCAAGTAAGATTTTAAAGTGTGGATTATTAATATAATTATTCATAATAATAATTGGAAAGGGTGGCCAAAAGAATCGCTGGAATTTGACAGGATAAGGTGATCATATGTCAAATGATCTTGGTTCATTATAAAGAGAATCCAATATTAGTTGATCACAACAAACTCCCCAACCTCCTTTTTAGCTTGATGCCTACTGTTGGTGATCTAACAAGCTCAGTTCTTTCGTTTCATAGTGTCTCTTAAAAGCTACTTTCTTGGGTATATATGATGGCGACAAACATGTTGGGGCCTAACCACCTGCAAATTGTCAATCCAATCAGTACTTTTTAAACTTTTTATCGACTAAAACATTGACTGCTTAAGGAGCATGATCTATCCATCATATTCATGGCAGGAAAGTGTGGAACCCATTTCAGGAAAAAAAACATCTATCATCTGCAAACATCACAAAGAAGTACTGATTTGGAAATAACAGAAAATATATGTAGATCACAAGAAGTTTGGTTCCTAGCAGAGAAGAAAGAGAGTTACTGAACATGTGGAGAGGTAAGAATTGGGGACCATGCATTAAAAAGGACTCGGATTCGATAAAAAGAAGTGACAGACAGATCATAACAAAATGAACGAAGCACTCCACTTTCATCCAAAGCACAGAATTATCTAATCAGTACCTTTCTGTCAGTGTGTCTCAATCAACAAAGCTTTAGATTCATCTCATGAGTCCCCAGACACAGAGAGAAATAGAAACTCTATTTTGTTCACTCCCGACATTCATGATCACTATAAATAACCCCTAATTCACATCTTAACAACCATTGTTCTAAATACTTTTATTTGTTTTCCGTGAACTGCAGCTGTTAGCTAGTATGTAATTGGTTTATTAGGAATTTTGTTACGTTCCGTATGCTCTCAAATTGTTTGTCTTCTATTGATCAGAACTTTGTTTGAGAATAATCTTTTCTTTTTAATTTGAAGGGACTACTAGAATTTCAATTCCAATTGCTTATGTGGGTTCCTAAATGCTTTGAAGCATATCCTACTCTCGTAAGTCACATACCCGACATCCTGAGTGATGTCCGAGTACATAACTCCGCAAAGGTAGCATGTTAGAACAGTCAAACACTCAAAACTCAATACAAGTGTTTTTTTTAAAAAAACATATCACATGCGTATGCGGAAATCAATAATCAAATTAGGCCCACTTTATTCATAAACTTTTTCAATCACAAGAGTTTCAACTCTCATTATACATATCATCAAAATCCCAGTAGTCACTTAGGTCCATTTCATTTACAAACATCAGTCGCCACAATTGATAATACACTTTAAAATTACACACATACATTGCACAATATTTGCGGAAATATAATTCAAAACTAAAATCACTGAAGATAGATGCAGGTGCAAACTGATCCTGACCCTTAGTCCATATTTGATTTCAGTGGCGATACTCCAATTAGCCTAACTGGATATCTCCTCTGAACCTAAAAAATCAATGTTACAATTTTTATGAGTTTTGTGAACTCAGTGATGTAACCATTCTCGATGGTTCACCCAATTCATACCATATCACAAATCATATAAGGAAATACTTTCATATCTTTTCATTTAGTAAATTACACCACATATCATTTACTTCACGTACCCATTTTCATACAAATACATGTCCATATTATAATTCAATCAGTCAAACACTCTCAATAAGTGTATATGCAATGTTCATGTGACTCACTTTCAATTATTACATTGTTGTGACTGAGTACCTAAACTGTCCCATATCCATTATGGATACAGCTCATTGATACTGTCCCTTACCCGTTGCGGATATAGAGCTCATTGTACATATCGAGCCTTTGGCTCTTTACCACATTCTGGAGCTTTAAGCTCATATTCTGTGACTGCTCATGTCACAACTATCATTATCTGATCATGCATTCGTGTATGAAATACATCACATTCATATTCATTCATTCATTGTTTCAAACATTCCCATTTGCAATCCCATTCAAACATATTTACAGTCTCATTTTCATTTATCATCGGACTTTAGTCCAACATTCAACAAACATATTGAGAAAAATTTATTTCACCAAATTCATATTCAAGGAACACTTCAATATCACATTCATAAATCATAATCTTCGGATCTTCATGTTCAAAATCAGTACAAACAATCCACATTCAGAACATAATTTCACCAAATTTTACATTCAAGGAACACTTCAATATCACATTTATAAATCAGAATCTTCGGACCTTCATGTCCGGAATCAATACAAACAATCTACATTTAGAACATAATTTCACCAAATTTTACATTCAAGGAACACTTCAATATCACAATCATAAATCGAAATCTTTGGACCTTCATATCCAGAATCAATACAAACAATCCACATTCATAACATAATATATAATAGACAAATTATGAAGTGAGACCATCTAGGTTACTCACAATACGCTCCAGATAGTTATTGCTTTGAAGTCCCGGCAATGTCTGGATGGTGGCGCTTAATATGCTCCTCTATATCATACAATACATACACATATCACTATTTTGCACACTTATACACATACTCATTTATGCACATATATGTATACAAAATACGTACAATGCATATTCATGACAATCCCGGGTTCCTTATCATTATTCTTGTCACAATATTCATTCATATATCAATACTCAATTGATCAATCCAGATTTGTCTTAAAACATACTTTTGAGTCTACTTTCCATTATTATTCTCATCAGGAAAGTGAAGTAATTTGATAACACTTCTTTCTAGAAAATTGTTCTCCCATGTCTTAAGTTTCTAATGATACTAAGATCATACAATTTGATTCAGTATTTCAGAAGTTATACTCAATATACTACAGACTGAGTAAATTTAAAATTTTGCCTAGTGCTTGATCATGCACTCAAAGTTGTACAACTCATATCTCTCAATTAAAGTATCCAAAATTTACAAACGTTATACCAATTGAAAAATAAGAGAATAAGCTACAACTTTTGTGAAGATAACTTTGTCTGATTCAACCTACATCAATATAGTTTATTCGATAATAATAAGACATGATTTCTGTCTCTGGTAGTGCTACAGCCTAAGCCAAGGCTCAATTTCAAGCTAAATTTTAAGACCTTTAAGGACAGAATTCAAATTCAATTTCTTCATAAAAATTGTAACCAAATGTCTCTAGTTCAATTTAAATTAAGAATCATCTCATTTAAAAATCTACATATCAAAATATAGCTAAAATACCGAAGCATGATCAGTAAAATCATTCCAATTAACAATATTCCAACACACTCACCATTTTCATCCTAAATTTATCTCTCAATTTTTTCTGAACGGATTCATATGTTCATATATTTTGATGTAGATGAAGAAAAATGTGTTATGAGTCTATTGGTTTAAGTCTCATGTCATTTGGATGTCAGGAGAAGAAGTTATAACAAAAAGAACAAAGGATGTTCAGAGAAAACACTACATCTAACATATTTCAGCAATTCTTCTTCACCAATACACATGCATTTCAGTCCAATTCAAGTATCATTCTCATACCATTTAACATGCCTTAAAGCTCAGATTGTTACTTACCTATTAGGCTTCCAATCCAACATAAAACTTCAGATTAAACCAAGTCTCCATGCAAGCAAAATCAACACAAACTTATGGTGAAAGCAAGGTGATTTTCGGACAGCAATATGAAGATCATAATCAGCTAGTTTTCTTGGCAATTTGGTGAAGGATTTAGGTGTGATTTTCGTGCAGAACTTTAGCTAGGATTAAGAACAAAATACAGAGAAGATTTGGAGCAATTTTGGTGTAGAAAGGTGAGAGAAACAACAGAAACTTTGCTGCTGGAATTTGCTTAATCATCATGCTGGGTGTCAACTTGTAAACTCACCATATATCTTAAGGCATGCTAGTCATTTGTTCAACAATTATGCTGCCACTAATCCACTCATTATGTTGCCATTTGTCACCCCTTAATTAGTCCACATGTCACTCCAAGATTGGTTCACTTGTCATTTAATTACTAGTCCATTTGTCACGCATTTAACTATGTCAAATGTCACTCAATTATAGGCTAAATCATCCAAATTTTTCATGTATCAATTTATCCTATCACTTGGCATTTTCCTAGTCCAAATGTACATTTTAATCTATCAATTTTCCAATCCATAACATTTAATTCCAAATTTTCTAATTGAAATTCAATCATACCAAAATTCAAGACATATTAAAATACAATTCACATCATGATCACTTAACATTTTTCATACCCCGGGATAAGTCAATGAATGCATGTACAATTGTTTTAATGTGCAAAAATTCAATATTCAAGTATATATGTATGCCACATTATGCATAAGCATGAAATACCCTTTTTAATTTCTCATTTACTTTACTTGTACACTATTTTAGACTTATCATGATTAACAAGATGTTACATGCTTGACAGATAATAAAAGGGCCAAGGATTAGAATTGAATAGGTGCTTAATTAAAAATAATTTATTGTGGAAATCATTTCATAAGACAGGATATTTTGAATAGAAAATATAATTTTTTATAATTTTACTCACATTGAAAATATTTTTATTATTTTTATTATTAATTTTTTAAAACATACTTTCTATCAATTTTATGTTAAATTATTTTAAATTATGGTGAAATTATTATTATACAATTAAATTAATTCATCATCGTCAACAATTTAACATTTCAGTAGAAATCTCTTTAAGATGAGGGGTACAAGGAGGTCCAAAAGTATGCATTCTTACCCTTAATTAATAGAGGGGTTGTTTCCGATAGAATCATAGCAAAAAGAGAAAAAACAACATTTTGAGAACTATTTGAAGAAGCATATATAGCCCTTCTCTAGTTCTTTCTGTGGTTTTGGTGCAACAGTATAACTTGGAGCTTGTGTCTATTTTTCTAATTCAACGGGCTGTTGGTTCAATAGATTGTTCCATCAAAGGTGCAGAGTCGCTTTCTCTCGCAATCCTGACCTGATACGGAAACCCCAAGAAAACAAGGTTCTTGAAACCCCCTAATCCTATTAAATCAAACCCCCAATCTTTCTATTCTAAGAACATGCTAGTTCAAACCCCAATTATACGAAATTGAGACCCAAACCCAAGGAAATTAGAAGAATTGAACACGCCACAAGCGATTACCTTGATAAGT
>JANKOE010000008.1:17071000-17090589 GCA_026284465.1 Erythroxylum citrifolium
TAAGTTTAAATCAGAGAAAGCTCACCACCAAAGTGAGTTAGCAGCAAGTGTCAAGTTTAGTATTAGTATTTCAGCCAGCAACCAGCATCTCGGGAATGGGCCATCAGTCAGGGCTCATCACCCGGGACCGCCGGGCTCCGAGATCGGGGTCCGACACTTCAATTCCTCCAGTAGTTCTTCGATTAATGGGATCGAAAATTTGCTTTTGATCGTGTGCTTGTTTAGTTCCCTGTAGTCGATGAACATCCTCCAGGATTTGTCTTTCTTCCTTACTAAAATGACCGGCGACTCGCATAGGCTGATACTCTTCCGGATGAATCCCTGCTCTGACAACTCTTGCACCACCGCTTCTATTGCATCCTTCTATTCACCTGAATAGCGGTAGGGCCTGATATTAATGGTCTCTACTCCTAGCTTTAAATGTATGGCATGATCACACGCACGTGTCAACGGCAATCCCCTTGGTTTTAAGAAGATTTCTCCGTATTCTTCTAACAACACCTCCAGCTCGTCTCTGGTCTGCATGTCGTAATTAATGCTCAGGTGTTGCATCTGAATTTCCAATGGATCTGATAGCCGCAACATGAATAACGCGCCTTGGTTAGAATCTTTGATCAATTTATGGAGATTCTTACTGGATATTTCTCGAGCTGGCGTCTCTGGTTGTCCCACCAACGTCACCACTCTCCCTTCCCACTGGAACTCTATGGTTTGCTTCCTGAAGTTGCACAATACATCGTCTAGGGTTGCTAACCACTGTACCCCCAATACCATATCACACGCGCCTAGCTTAATGATTAATGCTTCAGTGGCGAATCTTGCCCCTTGCATATGCCATACAAAATTCCTACATACCTACTTACAGGCCAGTTTTAATCCCCCTCCCACAGTGATACTAATGGGATTGATGTCGCTCACTTCCACCATTGCTTTTCTTATCACCTTCTCATCCAAGAAATTGTGCGTGCTTCCACTATCTACCAAAATGTGTAAGGACCTCCGCCTACAACTTCCCACGACCCGAATTTGCTTGTAGTCCGTCTGGTCCGTTAAGCCCCACATGGCCTCTAGCGAAATATTATGATTGAGGGGAGCTCCATCCTCTAGCTCTCTGTACTCTAGTTCCTCCTCTCCCTGATCCTCGTCTTCCACCATATATAACTTAAACTACTTTTTCTTGCATTTATGTCCCGGCGAGTACTTCTCGTCGCACCAGAATCACAGCCCTTTGGCTCTTTTTTTTATCAAACTCCTTGCTGCTTGTAGCCCTACTGTTCCGAGGATTTCTGAAATTGATATTCCTACTTCCTTGGTTTTCCGAAGTTGGAAACAACCCAACCTTTGTCTGTTGTTTTGAAGCAGGGGCCGCGTAATTAGTTCCCTTGTACGAAGAGGATCCTCCCCCGATTGGGTTACTAGTCTTGCTTTCTTTTCTAAAGTAGACGGGGACACTGGCAGCAACAATCGCCTCTTGTTTCCGTGCCCATGTATAAGCTTGGTGCAAGGTCTGCGGATCCATCATCTTCACCGTCAACCCCAGCTCCGGTTTAAGCCCCTTTAAGAAGAACCCTACCAGGTATTCTTCGGGTAGAGTCAGTTTATTAAAGTACCTGTCAAACATTGCACAGTATTCCAGTACCGAACCCTCCTGTCTCAACTCCTTTAAATCACCTATGGGATCTTCGAAAATATCTTAGTCGAACTGTTGTCTTAGGAGTGTCACAAACTCGTCCCATTTCATCCCGTGTATCTCCTTTCTATTTCGAATCGTGAGTTGGTACCATTCAAGTGCGTCTCCTTTCATATGGATCGAGGCAAGCCGTATCTTTATCTCGTCTGGTGTTTGATCCATAGTAAAGAACTACTCGCACTTATAGCTCCGACTCCTTACTCTTGTTCCATCGAACATCGAAAATTCGGTCTTGTTAGTCTTCAGTACTCCTACACTGCGTCCTCCATCTCCCGAGCCCTTCACTAACGATTCCGTCTCCTCCTTGTCCATTTTCTGCATGAGTTGCTAGAACATTGACTTAAATATCACTGATCTCCTTCTAAAGTTTTCTTCTAGACGGCGTACCTCAGCCCCTCTCGTGCTCTCGGCCATTCTCTTCCGAGGAACATAGGCTCTGATACCAGATGTTACAATTTTTCATGCTTGATGACGTCGGATGCTCATGCCCACACTCGCTTTATCGATTCGTTACGCAGACAACCATACACATTCACACAAAATCAAAGGGAGACAACAGAGAGAAAGAGAGTTCAAATTCATTCATTAACTGCCTGTCTTTACATTTCGTTACAATCGATATATAATCTGTTGTACTAAGAATGTTTTCAATTTTACAAAATTGTCCTCCTTTTTTCAAAATTTAACGGTACCGGCCGGTATTTTCTGGTATTATCGGTACCGGCCAGTACCGACCAAAAACAACTAGTACCGACCAGTATTTGAGGTCGATACCGTCAACACGAATACCATACCGTTTTTTGACTGGTACCATCCGGTGCGGTACCTGGTATTATCACTATCACTTCATTGTAATCATGGAAATTAAGTTTTATTATAATTTTCTAAAATTTTAAACTGATTTGTTAAACCATAACAGTTTGCATTTGAGGAGAATGAAGATAAATAATGGATTCACCAAGAAAAGAAAAAAAAAAGTTTCAAAAGTTAAAGATGACGAAGCAGAACATTGAAATAAAATGCTTTTAGACTAAGGACCCTAGTGCTGTAAATGTTTGAAGACGTATACTATGTTCTGTGATTTTTGTTATTTCTTGAGTTAACACATGACCAAAATCAGAATTTCCGGTCCTCTTTTTGGGTAGACAAATGGGCACCACTCTCCTACATCTAATTCTCAAATTCCTATGCAATTAGTCCATTCACTCTCTTGAATTCATCAGCTTTTTGTTTCAGGTACAATTAGGGGTTACATAAGAAAAAAGTAGAATCCGGAGGCGATCAAAGATTAATTGCAGCCTTATGCCAGCTACAAGCTGTGTTTACACTCCTTCAATCCTGTGATCCTGTGGTCAAGTTAGTTGGAAGTCTGCGCCAGCAATACTTGGTTTTCCACTCCTTTGAATCCTTGCACTAGATATCTGCAAAACCAAGATGCAACTGTTGAATAGACCAACTTCTAACATGTTCTCTTTTGCAGAATCATTAGACTCCAGATTGAAACAGGATAAATCTAGGATAATATGAATGCAATATGACTTTACAAGATTTAAAATCAGCTAGCATGGAAGTAGTTCGTTTCAAGTGCCTTCATCCACCCTTGACGTGCGGGCAGTGTGAGGTATCTTGTTCCCATTCCTTTGCAGGAGTGCATCAATCGTGGTTTGATTGATGAATCTCATTCGACTGTGACAGTATAGGTCCTGAAATTTTAATTTTCTCTCTTGTATTGGCATGCCCCTAAAAATTTAAGACCAGCCCGTAAGTCTCAACTGATATATGGAATTCTAGCAACTCTGCTTATCAAATTTAAAAGTCAGGCTATGGCATACCCTAATCAGACCACTTCTTACATGGATTGGTAAATCAGTTGCTGGATCATAAGAGTGACATAAACTAGGCGCATTGAATGCATCAGGCAGATCGTGCTGTTCTTCTGACTCCTGCATTGCATCAGCGTTGCATGCTGCTCCTTTCTGTAAGCCAAAGGAACTGTTGTTCGCAAAGTTGAATTTGGATGAGTCTAACTCACTAAGTTGGCTTTCTGATATTGATTGAGTATAGGATAATGCAGATCTTGCATCCTCTGCTCTCCATTTTGCCCATGCAAAGCCAGTTGATGCTGTGAGCTCTGGTCCGGTGAAATTAAGGTGGCTTTTTGCCACCTGGGAAGGTTCTTCAATTTTGTCAACTGAGGAACTTGGTTCTCTATGGACACCTTTTCCATTGTTCATATGTGCATCACTGTAACCAGTCCTATTTCGATGCTGTCGATTGTCTTTAGTTGCCTGCATAAACAAGATCAATCTATTGGAAACTAGTTCCCCTTCATAGCACTACGCAAGAGAAAAGAGAGAAAGAAAGCCCAGGATAGAGTGTGTGTTAGAGAGAGAGAGAGATCACCAATGTATTCCTATTGAAACTGGTATGCTGTTGCATAGTCCTATGGACCCTTTTGGGCTTCCTTGATGCACCTGTTTCCCGCAATCTATGATCAGCCTTTCTCCTGCAGAGGTACTAAGAGACTGTCAGAAATGAATAATCAGAGGACCGAACCACTTTCAATTTTGAAACATATAGAATAAAAAAGCCTACCTTAGTGCTTCTTCTCGATATTTAACATCCATTTCCTTATTAGGTGGATACTGGGGCAAAGTTGAAGGATCACAAGCATATGGTGTCGTGCTGAAGTACTGAAAATGACAAAAGAGAATAATAGAATAAAGTGAACAGATGAAAAGAGGACAAAGTAAACGGATGACAACAATTGCTATGATGACAAAGAAATATGTACAAACATCCAAAATTTGAAATTTCGTTAATATCATGATCCAAGAAAAATGGGGGAGGAGTGCATCATTGAAACCATGGAGAAAAAGAAGGTGAACACATTAACTGATATCTTAAAATATGGTAGTATCTATATTCAACTTGAGGGAAACAGTAGTGGATTAAACTCTAAATTTGTGTTACCTTAGACATAAGTGCGGAGGAGGCAGTCCCACGCTTTTCCGGCTCTATGGAAAGTAAAGTTTCTATCAAATCTACAGCAGTTATGGGTAAATCTTTACACCTCTCTCGAAGGGATGTCTCATAACAGTGTTGGGGTCTAAACATGGTTCCATTTGGAAGCTCAGACTGATTCCAGTATCCATCAGGAGGAGAACCACAAAGCTTGAAGACTTTGTGCAGTTGTTCAACCTTAAGAAAAATGTGAACACCAAGTAAATGAGAGGCTTGAAGCAAACAAAATGAAGAAACTCTGCCTTGGATATTAAAGAGTGGCATCAAAGAACTTCAGAAATGTGCTTGTGCCTTCATTCAACATTTCAACTTTCACCCCCTCTTTGTATCCAGTAACAGGTGAATAACATACAGCTACACTAACGGAATTACTATGTTGCATCCTATGTGTCATTTTATATCTAAGTCTGCATTATTTACATTACAATGGTCATGAAGCATAAATCAAGGAATGCTCAAAAGATCTAATTCCTATGTATTTGTAAAAGAGATATGAAGCCTTTAGTACAGGTAATTGCAGACGACAACATTTGTATTTCTTTTCTATTTCCTTATTCTATCACCTCCCATGGGCAATCCAAGACACAAATACTACGTGTGCTTAGCTCAAGGTATTGCAGTATCTCTATGGGACGCAATTACCTCAGTTCTCCCTTTGAGGAGAGGCTTTCCCAAGTAAATTTCTGCAAGTACACAACCTACACTCCATAGATCCACTGCAACACCATAACTTGTAGAGCCCATCAAGAGTTCAGGAGGACGATACCACAATGTCACCACACGACTGGTTAGTTGTTGCTTATTCGTCAAGTTAAGAACGTTTGCCAACCCAAAGTCTCCTATTTTCAGAATTCCTTCATTGTTTATTAAAACATTGGCTGCTTTTATGTCCCGATGTATCACACCTCGTATGTGGCAGTGCTCAATTCCACATAACAGTTGCTTCATGTAACACTTGACCTACACAAGAAATCAACCTAAAGTTTGGATGGAAGAGCAGAGAAGGAAAGAAACAGAGAACACGTGCACAAGTTGAATTCATGGAAGTACTGACCTGCGACTCACTAAAACTAATTTCTGGAGAAGAGGATAGCCCAGCAAGATCATGCTCCATGTATTCAAATACAAGGTATACAGAACTTGACAGGCGAGAAGTAATTATTCCCTCCAAACTCATTATGTTTGGGTGGTCAAGCCTGCGAAGAATCATTATTTCACGGGCCATAAATCTAATGCTCTCTGCTTGAAGGTTGTCAAAGCGGACCTTCTTCAAGGCAAACATCTTCCCAGTTTCAACTTCACGAGCTCGGAACACACTGCTGTATGTTCCTTGACCGATCTAAATGAAATGGAGCAGATCAATATATATATGGACAGAAAGGAAAACAGATTTTGTAATCAACAAAAACTTCTGGAGGGACTTAAAAGTCGTGCAATTTGTAAGCAATTTATCCTGAGTCCTGTTACCAACATTTCATCATGCATGCCTTCATGCTCACATGGGTAAGAGTCACATAAAGGAGAAAGATCGAGATTGCTGCCTCTGTGAACTCAAGAGTGCCATTCTCCAATGATGGTACATGACATAATTTCAATAAGAAGATCGCCAATCGAATCATATAAATACCAACTACATCTGAATTCCTTGATCACCCTAGTCCTTTTCAGAAGTAGAAGAACACTGCTCCCTAATCGAAGATAAATCATGAAACACAACTACCTCTTTTTTGGCAAATTCCAGGTGATTTTGTGTCTTTTGGAATATAACCACTCGATAAAAGATCATTTCGAATTACCTGCACGCTGCAGTTTGCAAATGATTAAGAATGACCAACAAACGCAGCTACGACAACCAACATTCACCCGACAACCTTGGGATTATTCCGCAAGATACACATCTCCTCCTCTGAAACATCTCCGTTTATAACACGAAGATGACAACTTGGAGATACTTATGCGTGCAATTACGACGATCTCAATCCCACCAAAATACTCTAGAATTCCATTTTAAACCCATCTCACAAATATAAAAGCAATCCATCAAACAATGGAATTCTTGGTGCTACAACCAATAAAACTGAAATAACTAATAAAAATGCTTATTACCTTTTCTAATTTCTCATAAGCATCGGCACAGAGAGGCACCCAACCCTGAATGGCTTCACCGGCGGCGGTGGCGAGCCAAGAAGGCCACCCTGCAGCAAGGTACTCAGCCTCAACATTCCTCCTTGAAATACCTAATTTGAAGCTAAGAGACCCGCTCCTTCCACTAAAGCTCCCTTTCCTTGACCGTTTGCAATTCTGAGACTTGCCATGTTCATGACCATAGCTTTTCTGTCCACCATTTTCATGATCGTTACTATAATCATCCCTTTTATCGTGCTTACACCAATCTGTTCTATCCTTCATTTCAACATCTATAGACCCAAATGGTTTTTTCAACGAAAAGGCCGAGAATTGACGATCAATGACGGCCAATGTTGATTGTGGTGGCGATGGTCCATGTGACTGCTCGGAAACAGGGGAGGCAGCGGCCACCGAGACGGTCCGCTTGGAGTTGACACAACCCATTAACCCGAATCTAGGATCCGACCCAGATTGGGAAAATGGGTCAAGGCTGGATTTGATTACTCTCACATTACCTCAAGATTCGGTTTTGTCATAGTTGGTCACTTGAAAAACAGCAAAAATTTGGAGAAAAAAAGGAAATTTGAGTATTTTTGGGGCGCTTTGTAGAGAGTTTGGGGCCTATGGTGTAATGCGCGACTTGCGGAGGATCTTTGTCTATGTTCAATGCTGTGGAAAATGGGGTCCGAGATCAAAGGGTAAGAAGAGAGGAAGTTGGTCATGGTCGTGGGTCCGAGAATTTGGTTCATCTTCATTCTAGGAGACGAAGCGAAAGAGAAGAATGCGCGTCTTGTCTGTATGGTATTGGGTTCCTAAATCCTTATCTCTGGCGTTTCTTTTTTTTCCAAAAAGCAGAGAGACAATGCAAAGGCAAAGAAGGTGAGATGTACAAGTTAAGGGGTGTTCTGTTATTACATCTTTTGTTTCTCTGTCAGTTGAAAAACTTATGATTGAGAGAGAGAGAGTGTGTGTGTCCTTATGATGGTTGCAGGCCAACTGCCAACAACAGCCACACTGCACCCTCTCCAGAAAGCTTCTGATTGTGTAAATAGCTAACATCTCTTTCTACCATTCATGAATGATGATGAGATCATGAATGGTAAATATAATTACAGCAAATTCTACCATTTATATCCAAACCCTTTATCCAAAAACAATTAAATCTTTGATCTGCTTTTCTTTTGCTTCTTTTTCCTTGGGGATAGAGCAAGTCTGGATAAGCTTAGATTCAGCAGAATTTGATGAATAGTTTGTAGTTGGTTGGGATACCACAACCAAACAATGACATACTATCCTTCTCAGGTTGATAGGAACTCAACCAAGATAGAAAGTTTATTTCTTAAACAATACCCTAACTGTTGATTGGCCTACATCAGAGGTAAATTTGCATCAAGCATAGTTCTCTTCAGGACAATTGTTTAATGTTTAAGAGCTTATGTTGCTTCTGTTCCGTCACCTTGCTTGTTCCACAAGAAAACGAGAACAAGGCCCTAAACACTGCATAAGTAAGCTTCTTAGTTTGAATAAGAAAAGTGTTGCAACTTCACATGGGATCTGTCATTTTGTATTTATGTTTGCAATCTGTGGGTTCTTACGTTCTCTGCCATACCAGTAGAACCTGCCAAATTGGATCTTCTTTTATTACTATGAACCGATATCTGCCTCAGAAATCGTTGTTTTTCTCAGGTTTTACTATAAATATATGCAGTTGGAGTAATTGTTGTTCAAAGACATACACTTCCTGAATCTGACAGGTAATGCTGCAAACGAAACGGACTGAAGAACATATGAAGTTTGGCAACGGAGATTTTTAGGATCTCTTATGTACTAGTTCTGGAGTTTTTGCTAAAATAACCTTTTAATTATTTTCAGATTAATTAAAGGATAACAATAACTCTTTAATTAAGACTGTTATGATATGAGACCTTTCCACTTGGAAGTAGGTTTATTTTGAGATTTTCTTCAAAAAACTAAAGCCTGATTTAAATGATAAAGCTTTTCTATATAATCGTACCTAAAAGCACTTTCATTCTAAGAAGTGTAATACTTTCTTCTTAAATGTGATTTTTATACGATTGATAAACACTAGAAATACAGCAACATGAAGAGCAAAGAACTATTAATGTGTTAATAATACTTTGCTTGTCTTGAGTTACTAGGCCAGTCTTTTATTACTTGTTCTAAATTCTGACAACCTTGTCTGCAATCTGTTTGTTGCTATCAAGAACTGACTCCTTCCCTGAATACATCATACACAATCACCAAAGAAAATTAAAAGCAAAGCCAACCCAAAGCAAAATTTTGGCTGCCAAATATAGCAGTATCATGATTAGTCGAGCTTAAACTATATTCTTTTTCTAAAGTTTAAGCATAAAACAAAAGGATAAGATAAAAGAACTTGAATCAAAAGCCAGACATTAGTACATGTCATTGCACATAATTGTGAGCTGTCATATACATCACACTAAGAGATCTATGTGACACGGGGAGAGAATCTATAATAAATACACACCCTCTATCAAAATGCTAACAAATACAGGTTAACTATTCACTAATGTCTATGTTTCCAAAGATTAAGATATATAAGAAGAAAAAGAAAAATATGAACATTATTCTTGCAACTTCAAAATAACCCATTTCCTTTCTCCGAGTTTCACACACTGTACCTTTGTTAGTTGGCTGGAAGCATCATTGTGGTAGCCTGCAAGCTTATCAGTAAAGCGCTTTATACTGTGATTTCCTCTTCTTTGAGCCGTAGAAGTATTGGTCTCTGGTCATTATTTCCGAAGTCCATACCTTTAAGCATGGAATGCTTTGCAGCAACCACCTTCTGAGGATTAGACTGCAGTGCACTATTACTCGCCATAGTGTGGCTACTGTTTCTTGCAGCTGGGACGTCGTGATTGTGCTTCCCCTCATAAGTAGTTATGACAGCTTTGGGGTCTCCTGCAGCCCTTTCAACATGCTTACGTACATTGCAGCCAGCACTAGTGCACTTGTAATAGCTCCTGCATATGATCAGTGCATCAAAATAGTCCTCAGTGAAACTAAGCAAGTTCAATTTTCAAAATTTTTGAAGCAGTCCATCATATATACTTCAAAAGGAAGATAAAAAAAGTAGACAGAAAAAAGATTATCTTGAGACTGCCGACTTTTTTACAACTAAATCGTGGGAAACTGCTTTGAGCATCTTTGTAAGTTAACTGCAGTTATAGGTCTAAGGTAACAGCATTCAGAAAATTAGTTGCAGAAGAAAGCCCTACGCCATATCAAAAGAAGATCTGAAGTTGAAAATTTACAAGCCTATGAAAAGTAAGTTGTTCTGTTAGGGAGCAATAAGAACCTAATAAGGTCTCACCTTTTTCACCTTAGTATTGCAAGACACAAGTCAAATACTGGAGTTGCTATGTTCAATTGGACAAATGAATACCGAAGGCCACATGAAAAAAAAAAAAAGCGCAAATGCTAGCTAGGAGACTCGATCCAAACAAATGCCAATTTTTACTCTTTGATGACCGGAAGCCATAGTTGAGCTTCATTGTTCCCAAACATATATAACCAAGAGCGGTAGGTTTCTTCTTTGATCTGACAGTCACCTGACTTTGAATGAAGACTAATTCAGAATTAACTATTAATGAGGTCAATTATCTAGAGCATACATATCATGAGTGTAAATCTTTTATACCAATTCCAAACCAGAAAATTCCCAAGTAAGTTGATTTCTGCCTCCCAAGACTTAGGTAGAGTAGGAGCAAACACGATTTATGTAGTTGTTATTTACTCTAATCTAACATTAGCTACAACGTCTAGGATCACTAGCCCCCACCTCAAAAATCAAGATTCGAGAAGAATACAACCAAACAGACGAGTACGGATTAGCTACCTTGGATGAGGATTCCCTTTGACCACCTTTTGGCCATATTTGCGCCACCTATAGCCATCATCCAAAAGATCAACTTCACTTCTCGTTTGGACTATGATCTTTGGTTCAGTCACAGTCTTATGTGGTAAAGCTACATCAGGGACCCCAATATCCATGTGCCTGCACCTAGAAAGATAGTTCTCAAGAACACGACAAAGAAAGAAAGAAATGATCATGAAAAAACAAAGGTTTTTAAATTGCCTTCTCTTCGGGTTTGGCTCATCGTTGCCCCCCTCATCTTCTCTTGTTGCTGCATCACCTGCTTCTTCACTGTCACTTGATCCAGGTACTTCTGTTGGATCAGCCTGGATTGATTCCTCATCCCTTCCAACCACTGCATGAGTGGGTCCCTCGCTCAAGTTGTTAATACTAACAACTTGCGTATGTGAACCAAGGTCAGTCTTAGCCTGAGAATTTAAACCCCCATTTTGGTCACTGTTGTCTTTTCCGCGCTTAGTAGGCTGAGGCAGCTCATGGTTGTGTTGCCCTTTGTAGATAATCTCTGTTATCTGGCCATCACTAGAACGCTCAACCTTCTTTTTCACAGGGCAATTTGGATGTGTACATTTGTAGTAGCTTCGAGGATATTCACTACCCTTAATTGGTTTCTGCCCATATTTGCGCCAGTTGTAGCCATCATCACTAGGCTTGTCAACAACAAGAGGAGGCTGGTATTTCTTATCAGACTGTGAGAACTCTGATGATTCAACCACAGTATTTTCATGCTGAGAGGTAGATGGAGGCATTTGTTGCTGTACAGCTTCCATCGGTAAATAAGATGGATGTTGTGTCAATGACTCGTTTGGTGCAGCCACTGATGGTGGTTCATATTGTGCTTGCATATGCATATGTGATTGGGAAGATAGTGCAGCTTGAGCTGTAACCTGTGCCAAGGCCTGCCGGTGGGACATCCCAAAGGGACTCTGCACGTAGATACAGGAAAAATTTTATAACTATCCAGTATAACTTAATTATAGACTACAATGGTGTTAAGTACCACCTTGCCACTCACTGAATTATTTGTAAGAAACATACAGTTTGTCACGGACAATAGGCCTTTGGATATCATATTATGCATTTTATATACAAGCATTATATCTTTCCACCAGATCTGGGTAAAAAAAATTGTTTCAGCTTACTATTATATTGACAGCGTAAAACATAAATCATAAGCACAGTTTAGTTTCCCACTGAAGTGAATTGTTCTCTTAAAACCTTACCCCAACTCTTCCTAATCTAAGCATAAACCAAAGTGCTCTGCCCGAGGAGATTTAACTGAAAACAACATTCATGCCAAATATTAAAGCTACACTATCTGCAAATCTCAGACAGCTATAATAATAGAAAGAAAAAATGAAGTTCCGTCAAAAGTTGGATGTTTAGGGCATAATGTTCCATACAAGGGCAAATGGTTGGATAATCAGCCGACCTCACATTTGAGGTATGGGCCAAGTGAAATATATAAGACTTGGAAGTCCAGTTTCTGCATGCAGAAATGCCTAACAATTTTTTTTTCCCAATAGGTTAAAACCATTCAAAATGAAAGCGGGTCTAGCACCATTCAGACATATTTATATTTCAAAAGACCTACTGTATACTTCCTAAGTCAAGCATAGAACTGATCAACTACATTCAAGCTATTCTACAAGTTAACACAACCTAAACTTTTTATCCAAAAACAAAAGGAACAATCACCCAAATTTTATTTCTCACTTTGAAACAAAAGCAAGCAGCTCCAGGTTGTCAAGAATCCTGTATATCATAGCAAGTTCTGAAAATTTTCTGACCATAGAAAGTATATACACAGGCAAAAGTCCTCATATACATTTACCACAATAGAGCACCAAAACATCATGGCAAAAGAACAAACAAAGGGAAACCATACAATTCGTATGCAGATCGAGCAGTAGACTCACCTGAGGAGAAAAGAAACCGGGCGAGTTAAGCAAACCAGAAGGGCTCAACCCAGGAGGGACAGTAAAGAGTGGAGACCGAGCTACAAGCAAATTCATTGGCCTACTATGCTTAAACCCGAAATTACCTTTATTCTCTGATCCATATCCATCGTCTTTCACCGATGAACCACCGACGTTACTTGGCATCGAGTTTTCAACTAAAAAACTTGGTCTAGAAATTGGAGACATAGCACCAGCGAGCAGTTGAGAGAAAGAGCCATCAGGGTAGTTGTCAGAAAAGAAACTGGAGACCAAAGTCATGGGACCAGGACTGAGACCGCCGGTGAAAAGGGCATCGATGGAAGGCCTTGGCGGCAAAGTTAAGCTTGGACGTGGTGGCGCTGTAACTCTAGTATTCGCTGTAGCAGCTGTGGACCCATGTTTCTCTGCCATTTGGAAACTGTAAAAAGAGAAAAGAACAAACAGACCAATCTGTTTCAAATATCAGTTCTGTGCTCTGCGTCTGAAAAGATTCAATCTTTACACCGAATTGAACTCTGGGCAGAGCTATGCTAGAGAAAGGTGAGACCTTTTTGGTGTCTTATAGCTTTATTTGGGTTTATCTTTTAACCGGGTTCTCTCTCTATCAAAGTGTCGTGGGTAGTTTCGTGTTGTCTTGAAGTTGTGGAAAGTCCACGCATAAAAATGGACAATCCCAATTTTCTCTCCTAAACAGCCTCCCCCAGGTCTCCATTATTTATTGTTTTTTTATAAATAATTTAAGTATTAATTTCAAAAAAAATTTATGTTAAATTTAAGTCTTTTGCAAGTATCACGTAATTAAAAATTCTCAAAATTTCCTTAATTTTATAATTATAATCTAAATTTTAAAAAAATAATAATTAAATTTTCAATGTTACAAATTTTTATTATCGTTATTGACGTGATTGGCAACTTATACAAATTTAATTTTTTTTTTGTCTTAGACTAAGGTATCTATCGACGAACCCAGTAACTAATCCTCCGCTGATTTATACAAATTTAATTTGTATAGCTTGCTTCTAAGGGTAAAGAATAACATCAAAAATCATGTCAAATGACAAATGGATCTAAAAGTTAAATCTTTTTGTTGGCATTTCTATTCTATCTTGACCCCCGCCCCGAAAAAACGGCCGGCACCAAATATACCCGACCCGACCGTTGACTATATGATTTCTCAAGTTCATGTACATAAAAGGCTCCTTTAGCCTTCAAGATCATGCATCAATTTACTATTCTTGTCCCTGCGGTGCCGACTAGGTGATAAAGTAGAATCGATTAGCCGACTAAAAAGGGTTTAATTGGAATTATTACATAATTATTTATTAGAATTTGATAAAAGGGACCCACGTAGACAGAAAAAGATCGCGATCGACGGTGCTGTGCGTCCTTAATGATGACGACGATGATGTCATGTTAGAAGGAGGACAGTTGCCATCCATTCTTTGATTGGTTTATGATTCAGTTCTCGATGGGTCCACCACCAATTCCACATTTATATATGTCCAACCCCACAACTACCAAAGCTAAGACTTTGGCATATCACATTTGCCGGTCCTGTAATCCTACGACTTTGATTTCGTGACGGACTGTTGCCCTTTTCCTCTTTTGAAAATTCTGAATTTTAATCTTATTCAATAAAACAGACACAAGGGTTGATGATGTAATTTACCCTCTTTTATGCAATGCAATCCCTGCCTTCACCTATGCATGTGTTTGTAAGGATATGAACAATGTTGTACAGACTATTTACGTTAGCTGTGGGGGGGTCGGGTCGTTGTCTTAATTAGCAGGTAGAACGTGTGTGCGAGTACTATTTCAACCTCAGTTTGTCAACAACGGTGGTTGACATAAAAGAAGAAGAGTGGAGGCCACCAGCAAAGCAAAGCAAGTTGATGATATTAAATTGGGAAAGGACTTGTACGCGAAAAGGACGAGGATTGCCTTTTTCCGTGTTCCAGAATTTACCCTTTCTGTACAGTGTATATGCAGAACAATCAACCAGAACGCAAATTCACGTAAAGGATACCAATCCGCTCTACGTAATGCCATAGTCAGCAACAAGACGATTACATTACGGTTGCAGTAAATTATGGTAACGTACGGTTGGAACCGTATTACAGTGTTGCCTTCCCGTTTCTTGTGATTTGTGAATGCAGCAGACAGGGAAGTAAATGCGGACACAAGAACCCCATGCGTAAATCAGTTCCTGACACATCGTTACGGCATTGCAGCGGGTACGGTTTGAGCTTTTATTATATGAGGTAAAAGCTACCTCAATAAGGATGGCCATTTCTGCGTTTCAGGTATGGCTGGACTGTAAACTCAGTATAGTGCATTCCTTGAAGAATTACTGAAATTGCCTGAAAGGGGTTTCTGGAGGATTGTTGTGTCTCTGTCCTTGAAAATGAGCCTATGTTTAAGCACTACTATATGTATTTATATATATTACAAAAATGTTAGCCCGATGACATTTGGTGGAGGAGATATTTGGTTTTAGCCGGAGAGAAGAAGAGTGAGTGAACATTGAAATACTGGGTCTCCCATCATGGATAAATCCATATACAAATTTAATTGCTACTTAATTATAATTATCATGACAATCAGTGACGAAGCTAGAAATTTAGAATAGGAGGGTCCAAATATTTAATTTTTTTAAATTTTGGGGAGTTCAATGCACCTCTAACCCTTAAATAACTCCGTTTATATATATATATATATATATATTAAAAATATTTTTGTCCCATCTCCCTCCGGATGACAATTAATAGTTAAAAAATGTGTTTCCAGTAAAAAGGAAAAAGATGAAAATTTTCTCTAAGAGAAAAAGAAATTGTTTTTTGACTTTCTGAAAAATAAAATAAAATAAGTAAATATGATTGTATTTATGGGACTTCCTCATGATATTTCAAATTTGGTATTAAAGTAATTTTTTATTTACATTTTGGTCATAAGGTGAGGAAGGTTGTTGAAAATGTCTTAAAAGTTGGGTTGGAAAATAAAGATGAGATGTTGTATTAGACTATTATAAAATTGATATACAATAAATAAAAATAAAATTATAACAATAAGTAAAATTATAATAAAAATAAAATATTTTTTAATGTATAATAAATAAATAATAATAATTCAATCTAAGATTGAAAAATTATTCTCTTTTAATAATTCATGTATATTAAGTTTATTAAGATTCTGAAAATAATTATGTTAAAAGTGATAAAATGGGAGCAAAAGAATAAAAGCTATTTTTTCCATCGAAAAAGTTGAAATTTAATTAAAAAAGAGACTTTTAAATAAAAAATAAACAGTGCATGAAAATTCGTTGATTTACAAAAATCGGTCAATTTTTAATTCTTATATTATTAAGATAAATTAAACCGAAAAATTAGTTGATCTAAAATTTTTACAATTTAAACGAATTAAAATTTTTACGATTAAACTGGTAAAATCAGTTTGAATTTTGTTGTCTAATAGACTGCATCTTTCTATTGTGATACTTATTATAATCAAACGATCTCCGAAAAGGGGATTTACCCACAGAGTAAAGACTAAAGATTGTGTTTATACGAGTGCGTGTTAATAAAATATGGGTTATTCGATTTATGACCATGAAGGGTCAATATTGATGTTAATGATGCATAAGTCTCATCTGGATGTTTAGAAAAGGTGTATCATCTAGAAACTTACTATTACTTTCAAGTATCACAGACCCTTCTATGCATAAATTGCGTCACGTTAAGAGTTAGATAGATGAAAACACATATATGTAGACATCTACTAAATTTTGCATGATTTCTTTCCTTTTCATTTTTTTCTCAAAATTTTTAAGGTCATATAATATCATCAATCATGTATTTAATTTTGTTTCAGACATGTTCAGTAATGCATTGTAATAAATGCTAATGAAAAATTGAACCTATTTCAATGAAAATTAACTTTATTTAGTAGCTTCAATCATCTCTTATAGTTTTGGCATAAGTTCTTGTACTCCTTTATGTTTGCATTGATTCTAAATTGAGTTGTATAACCTTTATTAGAAAGATAATCACCTGGAGAAAACATGTAAAATAAAAAAGGAGCGACAACATGAAAGAGAAGTGAGAGAGAACGTGAAAAAAAAATAGATAAAGAATAGTAGCAAGTAAGGAGAACATGAGAAGAAAAAACTCAAACGGATATTTCAGTTGGGTGTTTAAACTTTGGAAGAAAAGTTCACACTCTATGATGCATTTTGCTTGCCCTTCAACCTTCCCTTACCCACCCTATTTTGCTTCTTGCTTCCTACTCCAATACCTATCTGTCTCTGCTAATCTTAAGGGCATTTTCGACACCAACTTACTACAATATGTAGTACAAACCTTATTATGTACCTATGATTAAACATGAAAGGATTAAAAACGAAGGTAATACAGAATACCTGATTTCGGTTCCATCTTTGATTCTGATTTCGTTTTCGAGCTCTAAACGATCACGAATCCCCTAGGACCTTTACGGAAAGTGTTTCCCGACATGTGGTTTAGGCCTTTCTACAGGTTTCTTAATACGTAAGCTCTCTTAATAAGTCAGAGAATACTTATGCTTACGATTGATATGAACAACTGCAGGGAGACTTTAACCTTTATATAACTTCCATATCGGACTTCCTCATCACAAGGCCGATATGGGTTTGGTTCACACTAATTGGGATCTATTTTCTACCCATATTTTGACTCATTGATTTAGATCATTTATTGGACCACTTTATTATCTTTATCTGGATCAAATTACGCAACTTAACTGATAATTTATTAAAAAAATAAAAAATGCAATTAATAGTTGTCCAACTTTATGGGAAATGACAAAATTGTCCAACATTCTCCCCTTTGGACAAGCATTAATTGTAGTTTTGACTCTAGTTTAAAAAAGGTTTGAAAACTCGGTTAAGCCGCACTACTGAGTTAGTCGACTAGGTTTAAAAACAAAACATTTAATCCAAAGATAATGAGAGTCCATCATTCTGTCCTCCAAGGTTTTTGATACCGAAAAGTATCAGATGCATGTGTCATGTACGACACAAATCCAATACAATCACGTATACCTAATACCTCACTAACATGAATGAGAAAATAGAATGTGGCAAACTAGGGTGATATCATTATGATCTAAATTATATCATCTTCGTTTGTAGGTCTCGACTCTAACTTTATGCTAAACCGCATATGCCAAACTGCATTAGAGAAATCCTGTTTTCTCTCATTGAATGCTAAACAACATTAGAGAAAACTTGTTTCCTCTCACCAAATGCTAAACTGTATTAGAGAAAATCTTTATGTTCTCCAACTGAATGCTAAACTACATTAGAGAACTTTTATGAGATTAAAAAACTTATATCCCCCTATGTCATGTCAAACTTCATGGATATCTATTTAAAATTGTATACGTCTAAATGACCTAGGCATAAGGTCAAACACTATATACGCCCAATGACCTTTAAACACTTAAGATCGACATAAATTTTAAGACTTTTATATATTATGATAATGTATGATTACACATATTACTGTAGATAAACGATGATCATCTTTATTGATGAACCATCATACTGTCATAACACACGAAAATTTACAAATGTACATGGAGCAAATTTAACGATCCGCTAATAACATTGTCTAAGGACATCAAAACACCCATACTGTATTCTTGAGTCACAAACACAAGTGGGCGAAGTCCTTTAGTTAAAGGATAGACTTACAGTTTCTCAGTCTTTAAATGCTCCAAACCTTAATGTCACCTTTTCGTATCAACACCTTTATAGTCAAATAATTGACTTTTAAATGCCAAGACCCTGTGATATTCTTTGTTGTTATTAAACAACACAGCAAGAAGATTACCACAGTAAAATCAAATGGGTCTAGCCACTGAATCAGCCACAGACAACTCAGAAATCAAGTTTTTGAGCTAAACCGTCTATGAAGCAGCCCCATATTAATCACTCTGCATGCATAGTCGAGGAAGTTACCTGTGTCTACTTGACACACTTCTACGACATTATACCATCTATAAACTTAAAACTCTAACATTAAGTGGACTTTCGATCATCCGAACATATAGCTAAATTTGAATATGAATTTCCTATGAGGTTTAGTCTGTTGACTTTTCTATATGTCAACATATAATCCTTAATTCCCTTTAATATCTCAACGCTCGCTAGACTGCATTCCAATGGACTACAACTGGATTAACCAGATATTGACCTAACAGTAAAGCAGTGAATGCAATGTCCTACCTAGTACATAGCCGAGCATACATCGGGCTATCAACCGTACTAGTCTACAGAACATTTCTAATAACCTCTCTCTTTACTTTATTCTTTGGATACTGTACCAAAGATTATCTCTCACTATGAGAGATAGTGTTGGACCCCGAACTTTTCTTGAAAATTAGAAACTATTAAATGAAATTTAATGAGGAAATATGGTATGATTCCTTGTAATGAATGAAAAGTATGAATGAATCTATGGGCATTTGATAAAATGAAAGACATTTGAGTTTTCTTGTGTTTTGCATATGTTTAAAAAAAGGTGATGTAGTATGGTACTAAACGTGGCCACGTATGTATTGAACGTGGCCACGTCTGTATTAAACGTGGCCACGCCTAATGAGTAGAATGGTGTTTGTTGTATTTTTGAGATAACTTCTGGATTTGGTGTGGATTGGTTGACTCTATTAGCTCCCTTGAGTGTTATGGAGGATTCCAATGATGTATCATATGTTATGTATGTGTTGTGGGAGCTTTATTGAAATTGATGTGGAAAAAATTTGATTTGG
This sequence comes from Erythroxylum citrifolium, assembly GCA_026284465.1. Lineage (NCBI taxonomy): Eukaryota > Viridiplantae > Streptophyta > Magnoliopsida > Malpighiales > Erythroxylaceae > Erythroxylum > Erythroxylum citrifolium. Next base: position 17,090,505 of record JANKOE010000008.1, read on the forward strand.
TATTTTTTATGACTTCGAGATTTTGGGTAAATTTGTATGTGTAAGGGTACCATGACAATTATAGTGAATAAATTGATTTGAATGG
>JANKOE010000008.1:17125118-17140500 GCA_026284465.1 Erythroxylum citrifolium
AAAAAGTCGCAAACGACACTTATTTTGAATATTTAAAATTTTTCTAAAAAGACTCTTATTATGAAACAGAGGGAGTAATATTTACTTCACTAGTTTCATCTTTTTTTTACATGAGATTGTGACTTGAAATGTCAACAATACGTATTTAGTTTGCCTGGTTAGAGGCGAAGCTTATTACGGAGATCATTGATGAATGGATAGTTGACATTAATTCTTTGCGGACAATCTGTCAAGCAGTTGTACAAAATTAAACAACACGTCTATGCACGTAGTTGTCTGACAAGATAGACATAGTTTTCTTGTCAAGGCTGTGAAGATCATTAACTTTTCATATGTTGACTGGCGCACATCCTTGACAAAGCTGATTCGTGCCAGCAACTACCATGGTTTTGTCTCTGTTTCTTAAACTTTTCATATGCTGACTGGCGCACATCCTTGACAAAGCTGACTCGTGCCAGCAACTGCCATGCTTTTGTCTTTGTTTCCTAGTTTGCAAGGTTCTTCTGCTTGGCTGGAACTCGTGCGTCTGAAAATGTTAAGATCATGAAATTTGGGACAAGCTTTAGCTTAGACATCTAAGTCGTCCAATCCTGACAAGCAGTCGGAGAATGCTTATCGTAATATTCTTTATGCCGTGACTTGACATGTGCAAGAATCGAATCATTGATCTTAAACCTTAAAGGACGACCTCTGAACTATTAGTTTTGGTGACTGATCAGAGCAACAAGTTTGATGCTCAGTTATAGCCTATAAAATTTAATTGTCACAGTTTAAGGCAGAAGACGGCATGTTAATATGTCATTTCCCCAAGGCCATTCATTATCTGTTCATACCAAATACTAAAAGAGTATTTGAAAAAGGTCTGAAAAGGATCAATAACCAAAGCATACGTCTCCATTCAATTCCAAAATCAGCGGGAATTTTCACATAAATGAGCTCACCTACCACATGGTAGAGGGGCCCATATGTCTACACACTGCATGGAATCAAAGACAATTGTCATTTTTCTCACCAGTCCATGGAGTTTTAGTGAACATTTAGCAATTCAAACACCTTCCTTAAGCAACACAACATTCAATTTCAGACCAACTATCTTATACAAAACAACCCTCAAGAAAGAAGTAATAGAGAAGAATACTCAAATATCCATTCACAGATTGGTTTACTAAACTTTAAGCAATAAGAATGTGAAGAAAACGCTGAATTGACACGACTACAACAAATGGACAAAGGCATCCCATACTGCACCAATGGCCAAAACAGCTGGTAGAACGTATTGGCCTCTAAGAGCCAAAACCGGAGACGGAGAGGCACTCTTCTCGTTTAAGGGTGAAGCTTTGGGAGGGGGAGGGGGATTTTCAACACTAACAGCTAGCTTCATGCCACCATAACAGAATCCCTTCCCACTAATGAAATAATAGGGGCGAGTCACGTTCAGAGGGACAACGTCCCTTCCAGCTCCCCTAGTCCAGTTGTGAAGCGGATGATCAGAGCTGCATGACTCGTAATCGGTCTTGTTCACTTCTAGCACATTCATCTGGTTCCTATCATAAACAAAAACTGGGAAGAACTTTGACATCAGTAAGATTTGGACTTGAAGAAAGAGAACACTCAAATAGTTTTGGAACAATCAGTTGAACACCAACGCAATCAAGCTTTGAACTTCGAGGAAGGAAACAGTGTACTATATTTTTGTACAAGACAACATTTTAGTTCTGCGACCTTTTAGTGTATCTTGTAATTCAATCCTGACAGTTGATAACTGTTCCAATTCCCTTTTGAAATCATGTAAACGAGAAGAACCCAAAGACAAGTGAAAAGGAAAGCTTACAGATCTGTATTTCCCGTTAAGAATTGATCAGACTATGATATCAGATAAATGATAGCAAAAACTTTAACATCAACTTGCTCTAGATTTTGTCACTGTAACCAGTTAGCATTCTTCAGTAAAGTAAGAATCATCCATCTAATTCCTGGAATAACAAAAGAGGAGAAACATAACAGAAAGCCTCCTTTCCTTCAGATCCATAAGTAATTCTATTACTTCTTCCTACAACGATGGATCTTTTTGTACTTGCAATTATGCATTTTTTTAAGCTTTCAATTACATAAAAACAGTAGCATTCTGAAACTAATAAGCAAACAGAACCAAACATCTACTGATGCTTTCCACCAAAAAAAAAAAAGGGTTTACAATGAGAAACTAAGAATTAATGCAGAACAACCGAAGTGTACGCTGTCTGGATTAAACTGACTCCTAAAACCAGATGCGAACTAGCTAGATGCTTAACAAAACAAAGAGTGAAAAAAAGAAAAAAGCTCGCAACTTGAAATTAAAGACCAGCTCACCAGAAACAGAACCCATTTCGGATCTACTTAACTTTCCTCCATTTCCCAATGCATACTAACTAAAAATCAAGAAATATGCGCAAACTTCAACTAAAAGGTTATGAATACAAGTGACGACAAGCTAGATTTCAGATACAGAGTGCTTACAGAGCCAATCGCCATTGTAGAACTGTTTGTCTTGAGCCCAGATGGTGTAGTTAACATTAGTAGTCCAACCCATGTTCGATCCTACAGTCCACTTAGTTGCAGAAACTTCTGGTAACATCACCACAATTGCTAGGATGCACACCAAACCCATCACTACCATTGATGAGCCTAAACCGCGTGCTCTCAGCACTCCTTCCATAACCATTGCCTCTCTCTCTCTGAGGTACACTCCAAAGATTTGTCGGCTTTGCGTTGATGAGTTATCAATAAAAGGTGACCACTCCGTCAATTTAGCTTCTAGATCCACAAGCAACTAACCACGGGCTTTTAAAAACAACCTTGGTGTTTAAAGTACTGTTATCCAAGGATTAAAAATTCAGCGCTCTGAACAAGAAGATCGTTAGAAGGGGACTCTGTCTCACGTGTAAGACATATTTCAAACAGTTTAGACAAGCCCCAACGGTTTAAATCTTTTATGGCCTCTCTTGCGGCGATGTGATATTTATTTTGTCTACTTTCTTTTTTCTTTTTTTTTTTTGTTACAATTAAAAGAGTTTAAACTGCCTCATAAAAGAAATACCACAAGCAGCAACCCATACAATCAAAGAGAGGGCTGCAGGAATATCATCTCAAATATGAAAATTGGACACTAAATCATGACCCAATGTAGCTAGACAAAAAAATCAAATTATATGAAATTATGGGCATGAAATGTATTCAAAAACAATTTCTTGTAAGAGTAAAGTTACGTACTTATAGTCTCGTAAGAGTAAAGTTACGTACTTATAAACAATTTCTTGTATTTGTAAAAAAAAAACAATTTCTTGTAAGAGAAAAAATCAAAACCTTACAAAAAAAAGTGTATTGGCAATATCTTCTGAAGACAACGAGAGGTGGATCAATTGGTCTAGATTCCTCACTTAAGACTCTTCTCTATAGAAAGTCTTGAGTTTGAATCACGTCAAAGGAGGAGAAATAGGCATGCTCCTATTAATGATCCTCTAACCTCCTGGGCACAGCTCTTTGATCGGATCAATTATGGACGTCTCGTTTCCAACGGCATTGTGAGAGTTGGAGCTACTAGGAAACTCGAGGACTGATGGGAACCTGATGCTGAGCAGGGGGATCCGGTGATCAATTATTAGTTGACCAATCAAGTATTTGAAGACTCCTTGTGCGCAAAAGTACACATGTTACGTAGGAACCTGAGGGATCTTGGGGTTCCAGATTTGCATCCTCTAAGCTTTTGAGGTAGGGTCGTAGGGGCTTAGGATTAGTCTAGTTAAACCAAGATACCTAATGTAATAAAAAAAAAAACTCTTGATTGCATTTTAGGTTCTTGCTTAAGATGAGTGCCATTCGGCTAACCTCGTCAGATTTCTTATGCTGAAAAGCCAATGATCACGTATGCTTTTGCCGGTTGTTCATGATGGCTAAAATCCTGGCATCATTATAGCAAACACACAATTTGTAATTCCCGCAATCAAGTTCGCATGGTAATTTTTCTTCTTTTTTTGGCCAATTTCATCATGGGAAGCTTATGGAACCCAAAACATTTCATATGGTAGAAGCCAAAATCTTGCAATCCTTTTTAAGGTTGAGTTGGAAACTCCAGCACAGCCTATTCCAACACATCAACTACAAGCTGTGCGCTAAATGTCTTGAGATGCCAGTTGGGAAACTTAAGGCCTTCAAGTGGGAAATATGTTGGTATGTTTAAGGCAGAACTTCAAACTCGAAACCAACATCTAAAATGGGAAAACATTGTCTCACCCAAAATATTAATTCTTTAACAGATTAGAATGATCTTTTTCATTCACGGTCATAAGACGTTAAGAACATATATGGACCTGGTTGTTGGTCTTCCTTGAAGGAGACTGCCTAAGCGTTGCACTATAATTGTGCATCTCTGAAACCTTAGAGATATATCCAGAGTTCAAATCACAAGCTTTAAACCCAAAAAACAGACAGGTTCCACATAACTATAAACATATATCGCCAAGTTCAATCCAGCCTTCTCAATAAGTATGCAACTTGTACTTCTTTTGTCAATGGCATGATCCACTCACCATACAAGTGCTCAACCAAGCTTGGTGGGATTTTGTATGCAGGGGCAACCCCATCTCCCTCAACAGGTAGCGTCACCTCCATGCCAAAAGTTTTAGTTTTGATTTCGACCCTCTCCTTGATTGCATCTTCAACTTTTGGATATGTCAGCAAATTCATCAATCTATCACTGTCCTGCCAAACTCAGAGCCTACCAGGGTGAGCACATACCACCAATACCCCGCTTTATGAAGAGAAAAATAAAGTTAAGGAATTTATCATGGGCATGCCTGTGCTCTAATTGCAGCTTCGTAGTCATCTGGACGGTCTCGAAATTTAGCCTCAGCCACAAATTTACCATAGTGGATTCTTTTTGAGAGAGCCTGCAATTAAGAGAATATATGTCATAATAACTTCTATTTTATATTAATGCAAATTTTCAGCTCCTTTAGGAATGCGAAGAAAAATTATTCACAGAAAAAAGATAGCAGTTCCTTATGATGCTTCATCAATTGCGAAATAGGATCTTAAGAGAAGAAATTCCAACTTAATAACTAAATCGTCAGGAAAAGATAACCAATCATGGGGATCCTGAAGATTTCTTCATTACCATAAAGCTAACGTGTCTGGAAATTTTCAAGAACAATGAAAGTTGAATAGGATCAATCCATAAGGCAATCCATTTTGCAGCTTCAGAAAAAACATAAGTGGCCGTGGTAGAAATGAAGGCATTACACGTAGAACTTGAGAAATATAATATGAACTCATGCAAGTGCATGCATCCATATATGAATCCACCAACATCTGTCAAAGAACCAGATAAGACATGTTTCAGTAGTATATATCATGGGCATTAGGCCACCATGATGAGAAATCACAAGTTGCAATTACAAACTTAACCCTGTTTCAAGTAATAAGCAAAATCTCAACTAAAATGAGTTCTTCGGATACAATCTTGTTCTCATGGAAGTCTAACCATTCATGATTCCCCAAGGACACAAGGACATATAGCACAGTTTTTGTTATCTCAGACTCAAAGGGAAGTAACAACACGATTTAAAAATAATTTGCAACCGCCCATCATTTCGATACCAAATTGGTTTTAAACCATCAGCAAGTGGATACATTCAGTTAAAAGCATACCTGAAGGCAGATTGTATCACAGACAGCAGCAGATCCACAATTTCCATCATTTCCTTCCTTGACCAAACTATGTATAAGTTCTGTGAAGTACATATCCCAGACTTTCTTATTTATGTTAATGGAATTAGCAATCGGATGCAGTACCTATTTGGTAAGAAAACAATTATGATAAAAGAAGAGGAACAAACAACCTCAAAAGAGTTGTAACCAGGATATCCCATATAGAAAGAGAGAGAGAGCATATGATCTACCATATGCTGGGATGCACTTGTCATATTTGACATCTTACCTTTGCATACTGGAACGGTGGCACAAGTGGCTCAGGTAAGTCCTCAGGGAAGAAAGGATGCTCATCAGGGCTCTTATATCTACCAGCCTGATGTACAGAGTAATTGTGAAAACATGCATAATATAGGTCTTGTTTGCAATTTGAGAAGCTCAAGTGCAGCATACCTGAGCATGAAGCTTTTCAGATTGCTTGAGTATAAATTCCACCAAAGATCCAGGGAAACCATCCATGGTGAAAGCGTCAGGGTCATATGTATCAGCATTATAACAATATTGGGATCTTTCAAGGAGGTTATATATAATACTGTCCTCTTGCCGAATCAAGGAACGCCTTATATTTTCTAGTTTCAAGCTCTCAATTTCGTCTCTACATATGGTAGGCATATATAAAAAAATTAATGGCATTGATAAGTTGGCTGAATATGCTCAGAACCTTCCAATTAAATGATTGTATGCAGAAACAATTTGAGACTCATAAAAGCATTCACAGAAAGAAGCAATGGCTGGAATTGAACAGAAACAAAGATGAAATTATCACTAAAAATTTGCAACGTACGAAAATGTATGAATTCATAATGAAGGTCAATCATGTGCAGGAATTCTCTAGAAATTCCAAGTTTCCTTGAAGCATGAAGATTATATAACCAAATAGTTCCATGTCTACCCTTGATTTTAACCAGTCGGATTAAATCCACCAGTATCATATATATTCCACAGAGAAGATGATTACCTTAGTTCATGCATATAAGCATGATAAAGTAGGTTTAATTACCATAACCTTGATATATCAGCATAATAAAGTTAAGATTCAAGTGCCTATCTGACAGGTTTCACATGTTTTGACACACTTTCTTTTAGTAATATGCAACCCAATGTCATGTAACTTCTCTTTGATGGAAACACTATTCTCATAACCTGTCAACAAAATAATCGAAAAATATCACACACTCACGACAGAGAGAAGATAACACAAGAATTTTATGTGGTTTGGCGAGTGAGTCCACCAAAATAATCATGTTCATTCCATACTTGGAAAAGAGATAAAAGCCCTCTATATCTAGGATTTTTTTCTCTTTTAAAACATCAAGGAAAAACTCAAAACACAGATATGCCCTCCTCCAACAAAGAAAACCTTTAGAATGCCTTTCATCGTGAAACCCCCTTTCTTACTGGGAGCTTCAGTGGTAGAATAATCTCTACAAACAATATGAGGCACAACTCAAAACCTAGCTCCCTCACAACAAAAAAAAAGAGGGAGAAAAGGAAAGAGATCACCAATCACAAAATAAGAACTAATAAATAAATTTGAGCCATAGATAATCTCAAACATCAGAGGCAATTCACGTTTATATTGTTGCATTAAGAAAGAATCATTAGTTCATTAATTGCAGATATCAACAACTAAAATCTCAATTAGTATTTTGTTTCAAAAATTCTTTAGCATAGAACTTAGGAGCCTATAGAATTTGTTAATAAAGAAGCATAATATCTATAAGCCAAATTCAACAGCAATAACATAATCAACGGAGTAAGTTTTAACGACTCTCCAATATGCAGTCTCAACAACTCAAAAAGGATCAGAAATCAAGACATTACCTTCTCAAAAAAACAAAATGAACGTGCAAGCAAACAACAAACAGGCTAGCACTGAGAAATAAGTTTCGCTGACAAAGAAAAAAAAGAAAATGCCCATCAAGAGTTACAAGCAGAATTCTTTCAATCAAATTTGGACGAAAGAGTTGCTTTATATACCTAGTGGAAAAAAAAAAAGAAGATGCCTGCAGTGAAAGCATGCACCCTTTTCCAAAACTTGAAAGAAAAGGCGCTAATGTCAACAGGTTTTTCCTGATAGGGTGAGGAAAATAGCAATTGTTCAAGGTAATTGCAGGAAGGGAAACTCTCAACAGATTTGCCTCCACTGTAAGGTGGAAGAGAGAATTCAAGCCAAGAAAAGAGATTACTTCGAAGAAAGATATGTTCACGATTAGCATGCACTAGCCAAAACCAGTCAAAGACCAAAACAAGAGCACAACGTGGCGCTAATTGGTTTCGGTGGTTGTTAAAGAGAGGGTAGGTGTCAGGAAGGTAAAAAGAGTAATAAAGGACTTGTAAGTGAGAATTGAAGCCAAAAGTTCACAACTTTTGAGATGCAAAATTTCGTTTACGTTAGAAACTCCTACGGCATTCAATTGTCCAAATCAAACAGGGTGGAGGGAATATATGCATCTACATGTATTCAGGGTTTCCATTAAAAGGTTAAATTCAAAGGTGTTGTTTTTTCTCCTTGACTATATTGAACTTTGAAGTGGAAGGGATTCTTATCTCTGCCTTTTGGAACTGACTCATTACAAACTAGAACAAATTCAAACTATTTCACTTGGCTGCATTCAAACTCTAGGAATTAGAAGTATAAAGAAAGTGATAAAGATCCATTATATACACGACTTCCCTGGAAGCACTAAGTTTCCTTAAAGCGTGAAGCTCATTTTGGCTTGATAGTTCTGCGTTAACCCGTCCTTTTAACCAGTGACTATTATGCATTGCAAGAGGAATTGCACAAGAAAGACGATTATGATAACTCACTCATAGAAGCATGATAAAGTATAATTGACGCACCTATCTGATAGGTTTCAGGTACCAGAGCACTCGATTTACACTTTCTAGTAACATGAAATCCAATTTCATGGAACTTCTCCTTGGTGCAAATAGTCTTCTCATATTAATGTGACATATAAGGAAACGAAACAGCAATGTACCCACGTTATCACTCCTTACCCGTCCCCTTCTTCCAAAGAGAAAAAGAGAAAAAAGGAAAGACAACACCAATCATAAATTCATAATATAAGAAAAAACAAATAAATTTCGATTTACGAATAATATCAATTTATATCAGACAGCAGTTCACATTTATGCTGCCGATAGCTAACAGTTATTAATCTCAGTTGAGATTGTGTTCGAGGACTTCCGATTATAACTATAAATTTAGCAATTCGCGTGCACAAAGAGGCATACCATATAAAACAAATTCAAGAGTAAGGACCTAAATAAGAAAAGTAATTCACAACCTCAAATATTGAAAAACAAAATGAGGAATCAGGATATCACCTTACGGAAACAATACAAGCAAACAAATGATCAGAGAAGAAATCAGAAATGAGTTCATCCTAGCAAAGAACAAAAGTAAACCAGGATGCCTGACAAGCGTAGGAGCAATTACTGATTCAATCACATTTGAGACTTTCGCAGCTACTATCACTCTAAGAACGCGTATTCATTCCAATCAAGAATTACGAGCTGAAGTTGTGTAACTAGCAAATATTGACAAAAAGCTTGCTATTTCCGTACCCAGAGGATAAAGGAAACGCCTGTACAGAAAGAATGCGCCTTTTCTCGCAGCTTGAAAGGGAAGGTGACAATGTCAATGAATTCTTGCTGGCTCGGCGAGCAAAATAACAAGTGGTCGTTGAAGATGCAACAGAACCTGTAATTGCAGGAAAGGAAGGTCTCAACAGCTTTGACTCCATTATAACAAGTCAGAGAGAGCTCCAGCCAAAGAAAGAACAGAACTCAGAGAGAGACAAGGCTTGACGATTAATACCTACTTCCCAACATCAATCAAAGACCAAAGAAAACACGAAAGAGAGAATTTTGGAGCTTGGTGGGTACGGTATCTGGGGTTGTTGAGCAAAACGGTAGGTGGTGCCAAGAATGGGGTAGGCACGAAAGCATAAACAACAGTAAGCGTCACATTGACGCCGAGTTGGCATGGAAAGTGGGAATTTTTCGTTTTGGATCCGAATCGGATTGACGTGTGACTTTCTTGATGGCATAGATTCAATCTGTAGTCATAATAAAAGTTGGAGTTTTCTTTTCGTCTTTTTCTTTTTGTATACGCAACCTTGACTTGCGAGTTGCGACGCATTCCTCGCACAAGTTGGTGCATCTTCCGTATTCAGGAGGAACCAAACTTCTCTCTGCCGTGAAGAAGATTATTTTTCTTGGAAACTTCACAATTCAAACTCTACTCATCGAAAGTGGGGACCTACAGTAGTCATTGATATTTTATTTATATAGTTTTAGTATGTGATTAGGAACAGTTTAACAGAGGCGACACTACAGAGTATAGATGATTTGTAGTCAATCTATAATTGGCTTTCAGCAATGTATTACTGGCTAATAGTAATCGTGTCACTTAAACGCTTTAACCGATTCGATATCAGTACAATTTATAGATTTTAGTTCAAATGAATTATTTTAATAATTATGGTAATGGGACCCCCAACAAGAAACAACATCATCTCCGGATGATGGCACTGAGAGTGAGGCCCAGCCTATCACATAGAACACTCCAACCACGATCCGCAATTAGGAAGTGGTTTTTGAATCGGCGTTGAAACGGCGAAAAAGCATAAAGAAGAAAGCCCCCACTGGGGACTCTCACATATGAAGATTATTGCTTGGAATGTCCGAGGGAATAATGTGCCTCGTAAAAAAACTTTTGTTATGCAATCTAGTGGACCAAAATAAAGCTTCTATTGCGGGTTTCTTGTAGACAAGTATAAAACTCCACAGTTGCAACCTTTTGCATTTTTTGGAATCTGATATCCAACTACACCCATCACCAAAATGGCAGAATCTTGATTGTTTACAATGCCCTGGAAGTCACTGCTAATGCCATCTTTATCTCTGACCAATTGATTCACATCGAAGTGGTTCGAAAGGATACGAGTAAGACTCTCTACATCTCTTTCATCTACGCGCACAATAGTGCTTATCAAAGGTCAGCATTGCGGTCTCAGCTGAAAGTGTTGGATAATTTTGCTTTACCCATAAAGATGAACAACTATTAATTGTATTTTTTAGTTTTTAAATAAATTATCGGTTAAGTTACATAATTTGATCCAGATAAAGATAATAAAATGACCCAATAAATGATCTAGATTAATGGGTCGAAGTTTGGGTGAAAAATGGATCTCAATTAGTGTGAACCAGAACCATATCGGCCTTGTGATGGGAAAGTCCGATATGGAAGCTATATAAAAGTTAAGGTCTCCTGCAGTTGCTCACATCAATCGTAAACATAAGAAATATCTGACTCGTTATGGAGCTTACGTATTGAGAAGACTATAGAAAGACTTAAACCACATGTCGGTAAATACTTTCCATAGAAGATCCTGGGAAATTCGTGATCGTTTGGTACTCGGAATCGGCATCGGAATCAAAGGTGGAACTAAAATCAGGTATTCCACATTACCTTCGTTTTTAATCATTTCATGTTGATCCTGGATATGCAATAAGGTTTGTACTACGTATTACATGTGGTATCAGAGCGGTTACATGATCAGATTGTCAGAAATGAATATTTTTTTATTTTTCATCTCATTTGGCTTTCCTTAATTTTTGATTCGTTTTTCAATTTTTTTACATATATAATTACGTAAAAGTGGTATACATAAAGCTAGCTACAGGTCGAAAACAAGGCGAACGGAGCAAAAAACGACATCTCGGGATGCCAGAAATTGCCTCTGGCGTCGGAGAAGGAGAAGACATCGGGTGTGTGCACTACAGTACTGCGGGGTAGCGGCGTATGGTTGGTGTGTGCGGTGCACGCGCCAATTAGGCACCGACGCATCTCTCCAACGAGCAACAGAAGCATGTCGCACATGCGCGACCCGTGCTCCCACGAGCGTGGGACGGAGGACGCGTGCCACACACGCCCCACATCCGTCCCTGCCCGTGGCACGTCAAATTTGAGACATATGGCGCCGCGTGTGTTGCACGTGCCATACAGTAGGTGCGCGTCTACATGTGGGTAGCGTGTGACGCATACGGGCCAGACGCATCTGGCGTGCGTGAGTGCCGCGCACTCGCGGACCCGTGTCACACACAGTGACGTGGTGCACCATGTCAGCCATACGGACTCTGCTACAGTGATTTTTCAAAAAAAAAACACAAAAATTTTAGATTTCCCATAAGGGTGCCCGGGATGTTTTGGGTCAGTTTCCGGTTCCAATAAATTTATAAAGTAAGTTTTTCTATTTTTCTAGATTTTTTACATTAGTAATAAATTAAAGTTTAACTCCAGAAAAAGGAATTAAGGTATTCTGAATCCGATTTCAAGTGAAATTTCATGCTTTGAACATCACATCAGGGAGATACTTCAAGTTTTTGTGTCTCGGGTCTCGTATTCTGTGTTCGAGATTGCATGATAATCTATCAAAAAAGGAATTGAGACATTCTAAAGTCATTTTTAGTGAATTTTCACATAACGAACTTGCCATAAATAAGATACATGAGGTTCTCGTGTCTCAGGTGGTCGGTTCAATGTCCGTTGACGCACAATAGTCACTCTATTGAGATTTTTTTTATAAAAGTCTCAAATGAAGTTTTCAGATAATGTCTTCAGCACGAGTGTGAGACAATAAAACTGTGCATTCGATTTTTTGCATTTATTGAGGTTACATTGTCACATACCATATGCCCATAAAGAATGTGAGGATAACATAAAGATGTATCCCTTGTGTTTGCAAACTTTTTGAGTGTTGATGAGGATGCAATCACCACAGTGCCCTTTCGAGTCAGTATTTTGAATTGTTCTGCTTACACATTAGGGGATGTCTCTGGTCCCATATTTGGTTATTATGACCACAGATGTTGGCCTTACTTGAGATTTTGAGATGTGCATAAAGGCATTGGATAGAGGAAAGTCATTGCTTGAATGATCTATTCGCCCACAGGTAGTAGTGTCATGAGAGTTGATGATTTGTACTCTGATCGCTTTTATGTGGAAGGTCTAGTTGCATATATAATGTATTCAACCCACAGATATTTCATAATATGTGTCACCGGATTTTCAATAAAGATACTATTTAATAGCTTTGAGTATCGTTGTTGTCCTACATTTGTGCTTATTTAAAATTATAATCTTGAAGTCACCTTTTCAATCAACAAAATCAATGTCACCAGTGAAACCCTGACCGGTTTCAATACGAAGAATTGGATAGAGGATGTATTGAATGTTATGGAGATAGTTGTGGTTAATATGACCATATGAACGGATAAGTCATCTCCACCTACATCCATGAACTCGAGAGTTCATAAAGCAGCCTATGAAACCTGGGATCGGTCTAACATATCTGATGACCATTAAGAGATTCATACCTAACCATCTACGAAGTGGACTTTTGGACACAGACATAGCGAAGGAGTTTCTTGATAATGTCTCCCACAGAGGTATATAGTCTCACCTGATGTTGAGACGAATGCTTTGATGAAAGAATTATTCTCCATGAAGTATATATGAGAAAAAGGGGAGTAATGGAGTACATATCCAAAATAATTCATTTTCACAGTAGATTGAAGATGTTGGGACTTCAATGCTTTGATAGGTCATTACGTTGCTGAGGAGGAGAAACTCAAGTTTGCTACTCTTATAGCCCTCAAAGCAACTTAAGGGAAGACAAAGATGAAGCCCACTAAGTTCAAAGGTAGAAATTTCAAATCTTCTCCATATGCTAATGTTGGTCAAACCAGTACTGATAATTATCCTAGGGACATAAAGAAACCGGTAGTATGAGGTTTAAAAGGAAAGACTGAGATCATCAGGTCTTTGGTTTATCAATTTATGAATCTAATTTGTGATAGTCGTATTAGGTTCTTGGTGGCTATTTAGTGGAACATCTGATCAACGTGCTTCCGCGATGCAGTAATTCATATCAAGGATAAAGCCAAATAAAAGGAAGGAGAAACTGATGGTTCACAGCAATATAGAAGTAGAAGTAATATCTATAGGGGATGTACGTACTGAACTTTGTTGTAAGGTTCATTTGGTTTTTACACGACACATTTTATATGAGATCTTTTGATTAATTTTGGATAAGGAAGATTGATGTTTTTGCATTTAATACTTCTGCTATACAGTTTTTGTTTAATGCAAAACATGATGGTATAACTTTCTTGTCATATAGTTTGTATAGAATGTGTCTTATCCCGAATTAGATATATGCTTCTTCGTATCCTGCAAAACAAGTTATGAAATAAAGGACCTGATGAATGAGAAGTCATAAATGGTGTAGCATAAAAGTTTAAGACACATTTCTAGAGCTAGGGTTGAGAGATTAATCAAGGAAATCATTTCTCAATTCTAGATTATGATGATTTGGGAACATATGCTGATTGTTGCAAGGGTAAGTTGACTAATAAGGACATTAAGATCAACTCATGCTTTTGACTTGTTGAGTATGATATATAAAGATATCAGTAGATCTTATACAATTGCATTGTGCAATTCCAAATGTATTCTGACGTTTGTTGATGATTATTCCCATTACAGTTATGTATTCTTACTTGAAGACTGAAAGTTAAGAACTAATTGGGAAAATTCATCAAGATAGTCAAATTTGACCATGGAGGAGAATATCATGACAAACATGGTGTTTCAGGACTTTAAAATGTCTGTTTGCCATATATTTGGAATCAGTTAGAATACTGAATTAATTCACTATACCGAGTAATTCTGAGCAAAATGGTGCGTTGTTGAAAGACATAATTACACCCTAAAGGACTTAAAGAAGTCGATGCAGAACAGGGCTAATATACCTTATTATTTAAAAGTTGAAAAACCCAGCCTTGTACACATTCGTATACGGGGGCTGCCCTATTGAGGTAGTATAATCCTTATAAAGAAAGATTGCATGCTCATTCTGTTTATTGCTATTTAGTAAGATATCTCGACCACTTTAAGGTTACAACTTTTACTGTAGAGAAGGAGGGACCGAATAGTGGACTCACAAATAGCTAAGTTTCTGGAATACAATGTCTATGATGATATTGGGCTTATTGACCCTTCAAATGATAGCAGGGCAGATACTACAGTTATCATATAACCGCTACTCATACAGTTAAATCCGATAGATTTAGGTCTTGGTACCGTGCCTGTACAGGAACATGAACCCATACCTGTAGATATAGAGGTTCCTGGGGGTACAAAATCTAATACAGTTAAGTAAATCCACTGAAGTGAGACGACATGTTATCCCATCTGATAACATAGTCTATCATGTGTACAGGACTGTGTTATTAGACACATGTTACAGATCCAGTTACTTTTACAAAAGTTATTTCTAGACCCAATGCGGATGTGTGGTGGGATGCGATAAATGACGAGATGCAAGCCATGAAGCATAGTAAAGTTTGGGAGCTAGTTAATTTGCATCAGAACAGCAAACCCGTCAATTGTAAATGAAGTTTTAGGACCTAAAGGATTTCAGGATAAAGTTTAGCAGTTTATGGGCTCGCTCAGTTGCCTAATAGTTCACTCAGAAAGAAAGGTTAACTTTATGTTACCTTTTCTCTCGTATCCTCGGAGGATACGTTTTGAGTGATTAAGGCAATTATAGCTTATGATGAT
>JANKOE010000008.1:17140600-17162927 GCA_026284465.1 Erythroxylum citrifolium
AATATTTATATGCATAAATAATTTTTATTACAAAATAAAATATAGTTAAAATTAAAAATATTTTTTATTTTTATGTTGCCAAACAATATACTGTATGAAGCTCTTTCAAAAAAGCTCTTTTTTAAATAACAGCCAAATCATCAACTGACTTCTTAGAAAAGTTCTCCGAAAAGCTCTACAGAAAGAAGAAAAAAAATTCTACTGATATAAGCCCAACCAAACAAAGGCTTAACCAAAAATTTTGCCCTAGGATTATCATCTACATCTGGCCAATTGAGTAATAGCAAATCGGTAATTGTATATGAAGTTAATTTAACCCCAAAGAGCAGCAAGTCTACTTCTTATAACGTACGGAATAGTCGGTCATTCATGAACTGCGATCTCATGCAGCATATCAATTACCAATAGTCACCACAAGAGCAGTTCCCATCTTGAAAGTGATGAAAGCGATTCATATCTCTGATAACGATATCTCGCTGAACAATCCTTGATATGAATTTTATTGCAGTGTGGCAGTCCACACATATTCTCAGGTTTTTAAAGATGCGGACTTGGCTTCTGAATGGTGTTTTAACTAAACCGAAAGCTAAAGCTAATCTTTCACTGTGTACCCACAACCGGCGTTCCTTTTCATCATCCTGCATGTTGAGCAAAACAGCACTGTGATCAGGAAAATAGCCTGCCTTTCTAGCTTTCATGTTTAACCACTCCAGCATTGCATTGATCAATTTCATGTCAGGATGTGCAGTGTCTCCCACAGTGAAATAACTTATCACACCCTGGTCTTCAATCCAACTCAAGCCGGGTTCTTTCCTGACTCCATTCTTTCTCATGTTCATCCTTATAGAAGCAACACGTCCCCATCTCCCCGCATTGGCATAAATATTTGACAACAGTACATGGGCCGTCTCATCTTGAGGTTCTATCTCAAGAATGTGCTCAGAACAGGTTTTACCAAGTTCAATATTTTTATGGATGACACAAGCACCAAGTAATGCACGCCAGGCCATAACACTTGGCTCACCTTGAATGTCCTCGATCAACTTAACAGCCCTGTCAAGATGGCCTGATCTGCCAAAAAGCCAGACCATACAGGTGTAGTGCTCAGCACATGGTTGTATGCCATAATCTTGTATCATGGATTTAAAATAAGCTTGCCCTTTTTCCAAGAGTCCGGCATTGCTACATGCTGACAGGACACCCACAAAAGTCAACTTGTTTGGTTTACACCCTGCTTCCTGCATCATTTCAAAAATTTTTAGAGCTTCCACACTCAGACCATGCATGGAGCATCCTGAGATCATAGCATTCCATGAAACTTCATCATGTTCAACCAGCATATCAAACACTAGCCGAGCATCTTTGATCCTTCCACACTTCGCATACATATCTATGAGAGCATTACTTACCACAATATTTTGGTCATAGATTGATTTCACCGACAGGGCATGAATTTGGCTTCCTGTCTCTGTGGCTGCTAAACTAGCACAAGCACGAAGAGTGCTGGAATAAGTCACTTCAGTTGGCTGAACTTCACATTCTAGCATGTTTCTGAGCACTCTCAATGCCTTCTCACCATAACCTGAGTGTACATATCCGACAATTATCGTGTTCCACGACACATCATTTCTATTGGGCAATTCTGCAAATATTTTCATAGAGTTTTCTATTATTCTACATTTAGCATACACATCCATAACTGAATTTGAAACAAAAATATTAGTGTTCAAGCCAGCCTTAAGTACATGGCAATGGATTTGCTTCCCAAAATCGAGAGCCTCTAGACTTGCACAAGCCTGGAGAACACTAGCAAATGTATACTGATTTGGAGAAACCAAAGCTTCCCTCATCTGCCAGAACAGTTCTAAAGCCTCTGTGCTCTGGCCGCTCTGGGCATGTCTTGCAATCATGAAACTCCAGGAAACTACATGATCTTTAGGAATCTCCCCAAATACTCGTATATAATCAGCAACATTTCCGGACTTGTCATACAAATCAAGCAACGCAACACCTACATAATGTTCCCTCTCGTAACAAGTTTTAAGAGCACATCCATGCACCCCCTTCCCCGTATCAAAATCTGCTAATCCAATGCAAGCCTTGAGCACGCCAACCAAAGTGAAGTTATTAGGTTTAAATCCAACCATTCTCATCTGCGAGAAGTATTGCAATGAATCTACAAAACAATCATTCTCTGCATAGCAAGCTACCATGCCAGTCCAAGATACCAAGTCCTTGTCGACAATGGCATCAAACACTTGTCTAGCCCGATCAACAGAAGAGCAAACAGAGTAGGCATTAATTAAAGCAGTCCCAACAAACGCATTGCGCTCATAACCAAGCTTATAAATACAAGCATGGAGGGTACAACCCAACTGTGCCCGATCCATATCCACAAGCAGTTTCAAAATTGTAGTAAAAACAAAAGGGTTAAGCTCGTATCCTTCCTTATGCAATCTGGAAAACAACCCAACAGCCTCAAGAAACCAAAAAGACTGCGCATAACCCTGAAGCAAAGTAACGAAAGATACCGTATTCTTTACAGGCATTTCGTCAAAAAGTTGAGTTGCATGACGCAAAAAATCAGACTGCACATACAGATTCAGAAGAATGTTGTGAGCAAACAAGTCGAGGCAATTACCCTTCTTTAGAATCTGGCTGTGAAGAGCCCGACCAGTAATAAAATCACCGTTTTGGATACATTCTTGAAGGGAAGCACCATATGCATGAGCACTGAACTCCGGAGAAGAAGTGCATTGTCGGCGTGCCCATTGAGCTACTGACAGAGAAGACAAGCCACGTAGGTGAGGAAAGCAAATGCAGTTGGTTGCTCGACAGTGGACTGCAAATCTAAGAGCTATAGACCAAACCAACTTGGTCATACGTTGTTGCTGCTATACTAATAAACGATGTAGAAGCACGAGTAGGGAGCAAACTGTAAAAGAGCATCTGACAGTCTGTTTGGAATCAGCTGATAATAACTCTAATAATAATAATAAAGCTCCCTCCAAAAAAAAATTAAGCTTATAACCCTAATAATAATAATAATAATAATAATAATAATAATAATAATCTAACGTTAAATTCTTTATTAATATGAATGATGTAGCGAACTACATCATATTAGTATTTTTCATATAATATGTATGAATTTTATTATTTAATAAATTAAAAATATCTATAATTATAGTATGACACAAATATAATATATAGTAGTTATATACTAAAAATATTCATTTGATGTGACTCTTTATAAATAAAAACTTAATATTATGGTATTTTTAAATGTAAACTAATATTATAAAATTAAATAAAGATTAAAAATTTTAAGTAACTCCTTTATTATATTCTTCTAAACTTCACGACATAATTGTACAATAAAAAAAAGACAACTTTGAAAACACATAGAGCAAAAGTAGAGAGTAGAGTGGAGGGCAATACTATCATTAGGCAAATAGCTAACTCCAAAAGCTCCTCTTATGGAGCTTTTAGAAATCAGCTTATTGAGGTTAAATAAGCTAACCAATAAGCCATTCACCAAACACATCGACCCTGTTTGGCAATCAGCTGATTGTATTAGCCATTTGTCATTTGATGTTTGGTAAAATTAGCTGTTTAGTATTAGTTGTTTATGTGTAAAATGACTTATGAGGACATGACTTTAAAAAAAATTATAAGTGTATGAATATTATATATCTTAGTATTTCATTGAACATTCTTATAGGAATTTAGATTTTAGATATTTAATTCTACAAAAATTAAGTTTATAACTCTAATAAAAAACATGGAACAAATAATAATAATAATAATAACAACAACAATACTAATAATAATAACAACAACATAACAACAACAACAACAATAACAACAACAACAACAACAATAACAACAACAACAATAATAATAATAATCCATCATTAAATTTTCTATTAATATGTAGCGAGCTACATCATATTAGTATTTTTCATTAATAAATTAAAAATGACTTATAAGGACATGACTTAAAAAAAATTATAAGGTCACGATTAAATATTTAATTTTACAAAAATTAAAATTTACAAAAAATTTACAAATGTTTCATGCATAATTCATAAGCATAACATAGTGTGATACATGGCACTATTTATAATAATTAATTTTGCTACACTGTCATGCATCAATTATGCTAGAGTGTCATGCATGGCACTGTAGCATAATTAATAATAATTCAACTATGCCACACTATAGCACAATTAATTAATTGTAATTAGGCATAAATTGACTTGTAAAAATTAATTAATTAATAGCTTTATTTATTTAAGAGGGTGTAATTGGTTTTCAACTTGCACATAATCAGATGTTTATATGAAAACGCTACTATTGTGTAGCTTTTCAAAATTCAGCTATTTTGGATAAATAAGCTACTTATTCATCTTCTTACCAAATAAGAATTTCAGCTGTTTAAAATGGTCAAATAGCCGAAAGACTTGAATCAGCTAAAAAGTAGTTGATTCTTTATTCACCAAGCGCAGCCATCAACAGCTTTTTAAGATGGTCAAAAAACTAACTTGTCAATAAGCTTAAAAATAGCTGATAAACTGTTTGCCAAACACCCCCGTTTAAAACACCTCCAAATCTGCATCAGTCTTTGCTTTGATCTTCTTTTACATGATACCCATTGCTTTTGTGCAATCCCTTGCAAATTTGGAGGGTCTTAAAAAAGTTGCCCCTTTCCTCATACCAGTGATAGAAGTGTGAGTAAACAAATCATGTTGTTTGTTGTCTGGACTATTTAGTTCTACAATTGTGAGCAGTACATCTATGTATTGCTTTAGTTTCACTTTGGAATTACGTGGATGCTTTTCTGTTGGAACATTATTGTCCTTTTTTTTAGAGTTTGAGATCCTATGTTTCTTTACCATTCAAAGGATCACTTGACATATTGCTTAACTTTAGTTTGGTACGATGGTCAGGGAATTGGTAATACATATGGGAGGTACTATATGTTATCTTAATACACACTTTGCTACTTGACTGAGTAAATGCTTCTGTAGCATAGTGAATGTTAGATTGATTGACACACAACACATCCACTTTTGGATTTTTTTATCTCTTTAGTTCTACTTATTACCCAGAATTAACTTGTAATGCAAGAAAACCATCAAGTCATTCCGACAGGGCTTTCTTCCTAGTCTAGCTCTGAAAATCTTTTTGTATGTTCTACCAGCAATATTGGTGATCATGTTGAAAATGGAGGGATATATTGCACTATCAACTCTTGAACGGAGTGCAGCTGCTAAATATTATTACTTTATGTTGGTGAATGTGTTTTTAGGGAGCATAATAGCTAGAACAACTTTTGAGCAGCTAGATTCTTTCCTTCACCAGTCACCTACCCAGTAATATTCTGTTTCCATGAGAACTCTCCCCCAAAATCTCTTAACTCTCAAAGCTCTCTCCTCTGAGTGATTTCTCTCAATAATGAGTGAATGCTGAATAGATCTCAACTCTAATGAGTTATTTATAGGCTCCTTCAAATGACTAAGAGTCCTAGTAGAACTCTACTAGCAAAGATCACAATCTTATCCTATCTTATCTCATAGGATTAAGTTACATCACATTTAAAAGATTACACCCTATTTAAGAAAGATTATCTTTATCCACGAAGATCTCCTCTATCTTTAGATGATCATTCCACTTGATCTTTATCTCTTAAAGATGATGTTCATCCTCTCGTGATCTTATCGGCCACGTCATCACATGCCATATCATCCACAGCTACCTCGTCACTGCTGATGTGTTTTCACCACTATCTATCCGCACATAAGTCCATCAATGCACGTCCATGGACAAGTCCATCTTCCATGATCAAGCTCACTCATGATGTCGTCTCGTCGCTTCATGACTACGTATAAGTCACAAACCAAGTTAGCATAAAACCTCACACAGTTTACATACCTTCGACCTGCCTCGCCGAAGTCAAATGCTTAAGGGCCTTATCGCACTCGTATTCCTTCGCGCATCCTCGCGGAGTCTTACATACCTTTGCGCCTTCTCGTGCACTCTCGAGTCTCACATGACTTAGTTTTCTAACTCCGCGTGGCTTCGCATCCGAATCTCACGTCTCGTCAAAGATTTCTGCCAATGCGCGCCTACGCATGCCCACACTTATCGAATCTCGCTTACTCTCGAGATCTACATCGATACTTCCTGCATCCCTCGCCTACTTCGTAAGTTCCTCGGGTTTTGGTCGCCTACTTGCAAGGCTTTACCTTGTTCTCTCATCAACACGCTTTCCTCGTACCAGCTTGCGTGCTAAGCATTGGCCAAGGCTCGCCAACACTCGCACGATCCCACAGTCTGAACTTAGGGGTCTAACAGTAATCTTCTTGCAGGGTTGTTTAATAACAACAAAGAATATCACAGGGTCTTAGCATTTAAAGGTCAATTATTTGACTATAATGGTGTTGATACAACAGATGACATTAAGATTTGGAGCATTTAAAGACTGAGGCACTATAAGTTGATCCTTTAACTAAAGGACTTCGTCTATTTGTGTTTGTGACACAAGTATACAATATGGGTTTTTGATATCCTTAGACACTGTTAATTAGCAGATCGTTATGTTTTCTCCATGTACATTTGTACATTTTGATGTATTATGACAGTGTGATGGTTCATCAATAAAGATGATCATCGTTTATCCTCAGTAATACGTGTTATCATACATTAGCATAATACGTATAAAAAACTTAAGATTTGTGTTGATCTTAAGCATTTAAAGGTCATTGGGCATCATTTATCCTAATGCAATAAGCAAGATGGAGCAGATTTCATTCAAAAAAAAAGTTGATTGCAGCATGGGAAATCGCTATGGGTTCATGGCCTTTCCAAATAGCTACACAACATTCATTTCTCCTAACCTTTCAAACCATTCAGCCTTACTCACTCACCTGGACATCGAGAGAACATTCCTACCTTCCAGATTTAATAATTTTCCTACTGACCTTGCTGAATTTGAGCCCTGCATCCTCAAAGCTCTCAATGTTCCTATTCCAAGCTACAAACAATTCATATTTGCCAAGAGACTCACACTCATTAAACATGCTATGAAACAACTCTTAGTCGAATGTAGGCAATACGCACCATCTTCTGAACACAACCACTTATGCTCTTCAACCACTTATGCTCTTGCCATACATCATCTTACCAGTGCTCTTACCTTTGATTAGTCGCTGATGAAGTAAAGTTTGAGGTTGGAATGGATGAAGGACGGTGGCCATAACACAGCTTACTTTCATAGAGTTGCAATTTCTAAAAGAAGCAAAAACATGATTCTCTCACTGATGCAGATCAATCAAGAACTTAATTGCCAACAATCTTTGTTTCAAGGGGCCTATGATTATTTCTCCCACCTGATGCAGGAACCATCCAATGCCGTCTCCTCGTATGAGTTTTCGAGAGAACTTATGTCATTTCACCTCTCTTCACAAGAAGCGGAGCACCTGATTAAACTAGCCACCAGTCAAGAAATTGAGAAGGTATTAAAGTCCTTCAACTCAACCAAGGCACCTAGCCCTGATGGGTTTATATACGGTAGTTGATGCAATAAAGGAGTTCTTTAGCAGTGGGAAGTTGTTGACAGAATTTAATAACACCTTCATAACACTTATTCCCAAAGGAGAGGAACAAACTTCTTTCTCAGATTTTTGACCCATTTTGTGCTGCAATATAATTTATAAACTCATTTCCAAGGTGCTTGCTAATCGACTGAAGACTATTTTACACCACTATATAGACTTCACCCAAGGAGGTTTCATACCAGGCCGTATGATGGGAGATAATATTCTACTATTGCCAGAGCTTATTAGATCTTACATGACTAAACGAGGTAGGCAAAATTGTACGTTGAAGGTGGATCTGAAAAATGCGTTCGATGGTGTTGATTGGAGATTCATTCTTAACACCCTTTAAGCCTTGGCTTTTCCTCCAATCTTTATTTAATGGATTTCTGAATGTATTACAATGCCTACATTCAAAATCTTGGTGAATGGACAACCTAGCCATCATTTTAAAAGCTCCAAGGGGATCCGACAAGGGGACCCTATTTTCCCTTACCTATTCGCCCTCGTTATGAAGGTATTCAACCTAACTCTTCAAGCTGTTGTGGCGCATACACGAGCCTTCAAATTCCACACAAAATGAAAAAGGCTGAGGATGGATAACTAACCTTTGCTTTGCGGATGACCTCTTACTCTTATCTAAAGCTGGCCTACTTTTGGTCTCCACATTAATGAAAGCGTTAAAGCTGTTCAGCAAGTTATCTAGAAGCATACTAGTTGCGGAGCCTTCACCAATCACTCTTGTAGACAATTCCTGTAAAGGAACCTCTCCACCATTCCATGGTCTAGGTAATCTGGTTTAAAAGACATCACCCTGAGCAATCTTTGTACTTTAGACAGCTATGGAAGAACTATTGCCAACAGTGGATAGGTTGAAGTGTTTTCTTTACATTCCAAACTGATGTGTCCTTTGTCAAAAAGTGGAAGAAAGCCACGATCACTTGTTCTTCAAATGTGATTTTGTTCACTTTAACTGGTTATCCCTTCTACACCGATGTTTCATCATTTATTCCGCTAATGACTGGAGCTCGATTAAGTTGTGAAGCTGTCAGTTTTCTAGTGTGTCTGATCATCAGATGGTGCTTTTGTTTAACTTTCTCCTTCCTTGTCAAGGCCGTTTGGGATGAAACAATCTCTCATATATTTCATAGTTGGCGATCCACTAAAGAGTTGTTCCAACAGAACCTGAATCAACAACTCCGTACTTACATCAGCTTACAAAACACACATTACATAACCATGACTATTAGGCGTGAATGTGGCATATTGAGCAAACTTATTATCTACGAAGGTTGTTTTCTTTTTGTGCTATTATGGTTCCTAAATATGTATATTAATTAACTTCACAATCATGTATACTCTCTGTAGCCTGTAAACTTTGGTTTGTCTTTAATGGCTAAACTCTTTACATTTTCTCAAAAAATTTATTTAATAATTGAATTGAAATGCAATGTTTCTAAAACACGTTAGATGCACTTAGTAATATTATCATGAAAGAGCCAAGTTTTGTTAAGAAGTAGTTCAATTTGAAAAAGTCGTTCAAAAAATTCTTTTTTATTTTATCCTAGTCTTTAATTTATTTTGAATTTTCTTTAGGTGATGTTGATTACTCTTTTGTGCACAAATTTTCTCCAGCAAATGAGTTTTACATTTTTACATTAAAGTTTTTCAGTTAAAACGACTCCTACTTCACTTTTGAAAATGTAATTTACTTCATTACTATATTCCATACTTAAAAATATCTTAGTCATGTTAGATTAACAACAACAATGTCTTAGTAGAAATCTTGCTGAGATGAGATTTTTGAAAAGGTCCAGTAGCATACAGTCTTACCTTTAACTAATGGAGAAATTGTTTTCGATAAACTCACAAAAAAGAAATAAACAAATTTCAAAAACAAAGAGAAAAACAATAAGTAAATACATAAAACAAATAGATGCATAAATAAATAAATAAAAGTAAAAGTAAATCTTTTCGCATTTTCTCACTCAGACATTAAGATGTTTCCTTTTAGTATGTCTAAATCACCTAATTCTTGTCTCCCTTAACTTACCATCAATGTTAGTCACCTTTAACTTATCTTTTACCATTACATTCCGGACTTTATCTCTTCTTGTAAGGTTGCATATCCAATGGAGCATCCTCATCTCTGCCAACATTAAATTATGAATATGCAAATGTTTGATGGCCAACACTTCGCTCCATAGAGCATGGTTGACCTAAATGCTAAACAGTAGAATTTACCTTTCTTTATGTGGTATAACTTTTGAACCAATTTTTATTTCCACATCGAGTGTAACCTTGTGATCTTAAAAGTTGCACTCTAGGCACTTAATCTTAATCTTGCTCAATTTAAAACCATTTGATTTTAGCGTATCCGTCCAAAGTTTTAGCTTGAAATTATATCCTCTTTTGTTTCATCCACAAAAACAATGTCATCAGCAAACAAAATACACTAAGGCACATCCTCTTTGATTTTCTTGGTGGGCTCATCTATAACTATTGCAAACAAGAAGGGGCTTAATGAGGATCCTTGGTGTAGTTCGATGTTGATAGCAAAATGCTCTAAATTTGCTTATGTTATCCTTTACTTTAGTCTTAACACCCTCATTCATATCCCTAATGACCCTTATGTAGTTGATAGGAACTCATTTAACTTCTAAACACCTCCATATATGACTTCCATAGGTACCCTATCATAAGCCTTCTCTAAGTCAATAAAAACTATGTGTAGATTCCTTTATCTGTCCCTATAATATTTCATTAATCATTTAAGGATGTGTAAAGCTTCTGTCGTTGACCTCTTTAGCATGAAACCAAATTAGTTCTCCGAGACAGTGTATCCTTTCTCACTCTTTTCTTAATTACATTTTTACACTCTTATTCCAATGAGTTTATACCCTACAATTAATCTGTTGGTTCTATTTTAAAGACATTGGTTATCTTATATATATTCAAATGTATATGATAAGGTCTATGACATAAATGTACAATGAAAATAAAATTATAATGAGATCATAATTATGAGAATCACATTATATTCATGTATTATCCCTAAATTATTCTGTCATTTTCTATTAAGACTGAACATTAATAGTATGTAATAAAACTCGTACACGTTATGTTTCTTCCTTATAAAGGAAGTAGTTAATCTTATAGACTAAAGTATGGAAATACTTAAATAAACATATAAGTGCTTGTTAGAGAATAAGTTCACTGAAGTGACCTTATTTAAGAATTCCATTTAGAGCTTTACTTGAATTTCTACGAAAATTCTCATTGTGCTAATTGTATAAGTGATCATTTGACTTGAAATTTCCAAAGTATCTTATATAGGGATTGTTATGTTTTGATGCTACTTATGATCTATTCTAATCAATGATAGATTAGTCAGTAGTTATTAGATACAGCAAGAACTATATGAAGGTAGTTGTATAATCAATATAAGATTTATCACCATAAAGTAATTAAGAAAAATATTTCGTTGTTCTCAATTAGTGATGATTTTGGAAATATTTGAGCAAAGTAGAATGATAATTTGAAAACAGTTTTCAAATGTTATTAATAGAATCAAATGCTAATGTTAGAGAATTAATATGAATAGACTCGAATAGAGAAGACATTGATTCAATGATATATGTTTAAACAAAATATTGTATGATGAAATGATTGAATTATATAAAAAATCATACATTATAAGGTTGGTTAAAACAATTTTTATTTTCTTAGATATCTGGGTTGTCATGATGTGTTGCTACGCGTAGGTCTTGATTTATAGATATAAATTGTTTAATTAAATAATTGAAGGTAAATTAAAGGAGTTTAATTTATCTAATATAAATAGTTTAATTAGAGAATTAAAGATAAATTAAAGGAGTCTAAGTATCTAATCCTAAATATGATTTAGAGTTAATTGACCTACAAAGATTAAGTTAAAGAGAGGAAAATTTATTTTAATCAAGTTGATCTTGATTGTAAAATATGAAAAACTTTAGGATTAATTAAAAAAAAGCCCAAGCTTTCGTCAAATTTTTAATTATAGCCCGAATTTTAAAAAGTAACAATAAAATGCCCAAACTTTTAATTTTTTAATTGTAGCCCAAACTTTAAAAAGTGACAATAAAATGCTCAAACTTTCAATTTTTTTCAATTCTAGCATGACGTTATCTGTTATTATCCCGTCCTCAACCCTTTATTTTTTGCTTGTTCTTCTAACACCCTAAACTACTCTCATATTATAGCGTACTACACTAGTAGACTCTTCACTTTTTGTTTGTTCTCTTGATTCCATTAGTGTGAAGTCGTCGGGGCTGTATAATATGAAAATTGAAGGGTGAGGGTGTCGAGAGAACAGACTTAAAACGAAGGAAAAAGTTGAAATCAAAGTGTAAGGTCATCGTGGCTGCGTAATCTGATTTAGATCATTTTTAAACAACGATATCATTTTAATTATGTGATTAAATGACGTCATTTCATTAATTTTTATTTGTTGTGTTAATTTTAGTTGACGTGTATTAATAGTTAAGATTTCTGAAACACATAGTAAGTCACGTCAGCGAATTTAACGAAAACACTAACATTGGGCTAGAATTGAAAAAATTGAAAGTTTGAGCATTTTATTGCTATTTTTTGAAGTTTGGGCTATAATTGAAAAAAATTGAAAGTTTGGGCATTTTATTGCTACGTTTTAAAGTTCTGACTATAATTGAAAGTTTTTTTTAGTAATTAACCCAAAACTTTATGATCAAATACAAGATACTTAATAAATAAGGACTAATATGAGATATTATATCTTATTTAGGTATAACTAGAATTCAATTAGAATTAACTAGAATTCAATTAGAATTAAATTTAATTCTAATTTAATTGAAATGAAAATTTTATTTCAATTAAATTATTAGAAGATCTAAAATCTATTATAAACAAACTTAGGCTGTAAAGGAGTTAGCACTTGTTGTCTAACTTGCTATATAATAGAGTTCTCTTAATATGTTCCATAGATACCGTTAGAGGTCGTATACTTGTACGACTATAGTGATTAAGGTGAGCAAATTTTATGAATAGCCCTCAAGGGGTCTGACTCGATGGTTAAAAGCGGGACTTGGCTTCGGTTATGTTCCAGGTTCGATTCTATGCTAGCTCCTCTTGTAAGAGCCTGGGGCAGCCGAGGTTTTACCTATAGGTGGAGAACTAGTTGGGCTCTCAATGATGAAGTGCGCCTGCTTTGCCCCCTGTGGAGTAGTGCATCAATTAGACCTTCGGAGAGGTGTGCCCGCTTGGCCCACCTATGAAATTTTCTCAAATAAAAAAAATGAATAGTTCGAGGAAAACAACAAGAAAATGATCAAGCTTCATAACAGGATACGAATTATGATTCATGCCTATATGTTTTATTTGTTAATTATGTTATAGAATTTTAATTGTTATTAAGTTTTGCAAAATCATACAAAATAGGTTTCGTAATTATTCTTTTGCAGTAGGATCAAATCTAGAACCGATTTTTTATCCCACCTTGCTTTCTTATTTAATTCTCTCTCGTGATTTTAATGGAATCAAATAACAACTACTTGAGTTTAAAAAATATTTCAGATGTATATATTATTTTCAAAAATTAACTTTAAATTTTTTAAAATATTCATTCTTTAACATTTTGTGAATTAATTAAAAAAAAGAAGAAGTTATGAAACCAAAATATTATCACTATAGTCTATAGCATTTTGCATAGGTTTTCTAAGAAAAAATATAAAACTTGTTTGCTAAATAGGAGTTTGTTGTAAAATTGGACTCAGTTCCAAAATGTCAGACGCACTATCCTAGAGTAGAAATCTGGATTTAAAAAGGTTTTAGATTTTAACTCTAAAGTGACGGTAATTGGTAAGTCCTGCTTAAAAAAAGAAAAGAACATCGAAACTTGAAAGCCCCAATCCAAAAATCCAATCATAAAAGACAAAAACACATGCTGTGGACTAACGTCTGCAGTTCCATCACACTTGGCTTTCAGATTTATCGATAGAGACTGCTAGGCGCTAGCAATGCAACATAGCTTGTAATGTCTACACCAACGCAAATGTCAGCACCAGTAAGAGCCCCTACATGGGTCTCTACAAGATGGCTCTTTGAGCAGAGGCTACACGACCTCCATAAGTGCTCAAACTTGGACCACGTTAAGCAAGTCCATGCCCAAATTCTCAAGCATAACCTCCATAGAGATTTGTATGTTGCACCCAAGTTGATTGCAGCGTTCTCTCTCTGTCACCAAATGGATTTGGCTGTTAACGTTTTCGGCCAAATTGAATTCCCCAATGTGCACTTGTACAATACTTTGATTAAAGCCCATGTGCACAACTCTCAGCCTTATCTGGCTTTTGGTGTTTTCTTTGAAATGCAGAGAAATGGCGTTTTGGGGGATAATTTCACGTACCCTTTTCTTTTAAAGGCCTGTAATGCGCAGCCTTGGTTCCCTATTGTGAAGATGATACATTCCCATGTCGAAAAATGTGGGTTTTTGGACGATATATTTGTGCCCAATTCGCTTATCGATAGTTACTCGAGATGTGGCTTGTCGGGTCTTAAGTCTGCGTTGAGGTTGTTTACGGTGATGGGTCAAAAAGATGTTGTTTCTTGGAACTCAATGATTGCTGGGTTGGTGAAAGCTGAGGACTTAACTGAAGCTATCAGGTTGTTCGATGAAATGCCTAATAGAGATACTATTAGCTGGAATACAATATTGGATGCCTATATGAAGGCTGGGGAGACGGAGAAAGCGTTTGAATTTTTTGAGAAAATGCCAGAGAGGAATGTGGTGTCATGGTCAACTATGATATGGGGTTATAATAAGGCCGGGGACATGGAAATGGCTAAAATGTTGTTCGATAAGATACCAGTAAAGAATTTGGTTCCTTGGACCGTCATCATTTCTGGCTATGCTGAAAAGGGGATGTCAAAGGAGGCCACAAGATTGTACAATCAAATGTTGGCAAGTGGATTGAAACTTGATGAGGCAACTGTGATTAGCATATTGGCTGCTTGTGCAGAGTCTGGATTGCTTGGGTTAGGGAAAAGAGTTCACTTTTCTATTGAAAGAAGTAGGTTTTCTTGTACTGTTAATGTGCATAATGCATTGATTGATATGTATGCAAAGTGTGGCGTTGTTGAAAAGGCATTAAATGTGTTCAACATAATGTCGAAGAGAGATTTGGTCTCTTGGAATTGCATGCTTCAAGGGCTAGCCATGCACGGACACGGCAAGCAAGCGCTTCAGCTTTTTTCTAGAATGAAACAAGAAGGGTTTAAACCAGACAATATAACTTTAGTAGGTGTTTTATGTGCTTGTACTCATTCTGGTTTTATTGATGAGGGCCTTTATTACTTCAATTCTATGGAGAGCGATTATGGGATCGTTCCCCAAATTGAGCATTATGGTTGCATCATTGACCTTTTGGGTCGTGGGGGCCGTCTAAAAGAGGCTTTTAGGCTTGTACAAAGCATGCCAATGGAACCAAATGCGGTTATTTGGGGAACACTTTTGGGAGCATGCAGAATGCATAATGCTCTGCGACTAGCAGAGATGTTGCTAGAACACCTGCAAAAATTGGAAAGATCAGATTCTGGTAATTACTCTATGTTGTCAAACATTTTTGCTGCTATGGGCGATTGGGACACTGTTGCCAGCATGAGACTCCAAATGAAGAACACCAGAATGGAAAAACCATCGGGTGCCAGCTCCATCGAACTGGACAATGAGGTTCATGAATTTGCTGTGCTTGACAAAGCACATCCATGCTCCGATAATATATACAGAATGATCCATAAATTGGATTGGGACCTGAAACGAGTTGATTCCTTCCCGGAGGTGTGCGAACTGTACAAGTAATTTGCAGTTTAAACGACAGGAATGCAGTTCTACAACCTTTTAGTTTTGAAGTATATGAAGGAAGAGCGTCAGAGAGTAGTTTCCTTAAGTGGCTGAAGTTTCAGAGTAGAGGAAAATTTTGGCTGTACAGTGAGTTGTATATAATACTTCAAACGTCAAAAAGATTTGGCGCAGATGACCAACTTTGTGTGGTAAAATGATCCCTCCAATTCCTCATTTTCTAAACCTGTCCTCCACTTCCTGTATGTAAACGGCCAACTCTGCTGATTTAATCAAGAACTCTGTATGCTGATACTGCTGTTAGCACTTGCTTTTTGTGTTGTTTCTTGGTTGATAGGTCTGAAAATTCTAGTTCAAAGTTCAATCCAGTCGGGATTGTTAGGTGAAAACTGGATTTTGATCGAAACTTTGAACGACCCAAAGTTTGTCTATGAGTTCAAACATCTAATCATCATTAATTTATCATGTTAACTAGCTCATTGCTCTCTTGTTGTTTACTTTCATACTGTCGATTGAGGGTGAAAATGCCAAAAATCATTACCACACTTCATATCTTATATAACAGTAACTCCACAAAATACAATGATACATGTAACTGTAAATAGAAATATAAACATGAATAGATCGCAAAGATAAATATACATCAAGCAAGGATAATGGTAGTAGAAATGGATCAAATAAGAATTCTGGAATCCTTACTATACCCACGTGAAGTATAAATGATGATCTTTTGATGCTTATAAGTAAGATATACACTACCTGTACTCAACCGCAATTTTCTAAATGTTTCATGTCAGCAAGTAAAAGAATGAGAGAGATCAATGAGAGGAAGAAAAGAAGGAGAAGCACAACCCTGGACTTCTCAAAGGCTGACGATTGTAGAAAGGAGAATGAAGGCCATGAATAGGACTAAGTTTCGAAGTGAGGAGACACTTTGACAGATAAAGGCGACGGTCAATGCTGCCCCTTTTTTTTTTAATTACAAGGAGAAAAACACGAAAGTACATAGTGAGTCTTGGCCGACAGGCCCCCGACATGTCCTCTAAGAGGATTGCGAGGCACCCTATAGGTGTAACGTCTAAGGTAGTGATCCCGATCTCAAACTGCTCGGCATAATTGGCAAGCCAGTCCGCGCATCGATTCCCGTCCTTGTAGATATGGCGAGGGATGACTTCCCAGTTGATAAATAGCTCTTGGATCCCCAAATCAAGGGGATTGAGCGATAAATGGGTACCAAAATGAATAAGTTTCAAGTATTTTTAAAAATTATGCCAAACTTGTTCACTTTTAAATCAAATCTTCTCGTTATCTTATGCTTACCGTATTTCATGAGTATTTATCTATCTAATTTTTCTCTATCTCATTTGTTGGATAAATGAATGCTCATAAAATAGAGTGAGCATAGAGTAACAAAAATAGACGATCTATTTCCAACTTGTTCCTATTGTTTCGCATTCTTTGTAAGACCCTTGGATTCCTCGCAAAGGGTAGCAAGTAAAGTTATGAGCACCTATTAGACATGATATCAATTTCAATGATGGTACTATATAGCATTGATAGGATGATGCCTAATGATGGTTCATTGAAATGACCCTACAAGGAAATAAGCTCATGTGTTATGACTCTGGATTGTTGGGCTCTGAAAACGGGGTCCAACACAAATGTTATATTTAAGTTCATATAACAACACATAAAGATAACAAAAACATAAAAGAGTGTGGAACGACCGGATGAAGAATTCTAAAACAAATTCTTTAACGGATGAATAAGTAAATACAATTCGTAAGTGATTTTATTTAAACAATCATTGATGTGAATATCGATCATATCGACGTTTACATCTAATTGTTGAATAATATTGCATCTGCAGTCCAGCAAGAAGCCAAGTGAATGCAATGATCTTTTACAACATGCAGCTTGGAGCTGAGTTATTTGTAGATGTTTATGTCCATGATTATTATTTTTGGCATATTACGCAAGAACCAGAAAAGATCCCAGTTGTTCCACTCATGGCAACGGAGATAGAGCTAGCTCTTTCTCCAGCTCCAGCATTTTGGAATAACTATATAATATCTAGCCTGATACAACTTATATAGAAGACAATTAGGTGCTTCCAATAAAGAGACTAGGGAAATCTTGTACATTCGACAGTCAGATCGTTTGACTGGACAATCACCATATTTCCCATTCAGATGACAATTTCCAGTAACTTTTGATGGCAGTTACGGGTTGAAACCAAGAAACCTTCCTATTAGCAAAACTGCACTGGTGGCTGCGCACATCATTGATCTTTCACAGAAGCCATCTCTATCAACCCTTGGTTGATGTCTGAAAGACACCCCTATACATAAAATCTAGTACTGTGTGGAAGGAATGGCAGAAACAGAGAACAGAGTTTCAATCTAGAGCTTTGCTCTTGAGAGATGGAAGTTCAAGCGATGTTCCCTGATACATTACCTTTATATCTTTTGTCTCTTTGATTTGCTTAATCATATCCTTTTTATCCTAATACGCTTTTCTTTTTCTGAAGAGTCTGCAGGGTCTTGTGTTCAAATCTGGCCACCTAGTTCCTGTGAAGTTGTTTTAACATCTCTGGAGCTCAAATGCTTAGAATAACATCACGTCAATTTTCGTATTATCACTTGTAGCTGAAAATGCATATCCCATTGTTGAGCGCAACTGAGTCATTCTTATCGCAGTCTAACTCAAGCTGTAAAAAACAGTAAATCAAAGAAGAAACTCTTGGTCGAAAGCCAGCCGGTAATTCCAGCTAGGAGTTCTTGAAAGGGAAGGGATGCCAAACAATGACAATGTTATCCAAATCCACATATCCAGAAAATGTGGCCAGTGACACAATGCCACATAGGATTTTAGCACTAGCTTATCCATCCCAAAAGTTGCTACTGATGAATAAACAAGTGGCTACAAGCATGACACATCAACCGAAAGGGTAGTCTAGCATATGCGCACATGCTCTTGTGCCATGTGTAAGTCTTATCCAATGTCCCCATACCTTAAAAAGGTCTAAAAGGTTACAAGATGGGACGGGACTCTAGTCCACTTTGTGGCTCACATTAACCCTCACCTGAATTTTATATATTCTACGTATCGGCCTCTCCCAGCCATTAGTAAGTTCTGATTTCTTTTCCTAGGTAAGAAATTAAACTAAGAAGGAAGCAGTTCTGCAGACATGGAAGCTTGTTTTCTTACCTCAAACTCCTTCCCCAAGACCATAGAACGTGGCCCTTCAATCAAAGCTAGAGTCTTTGCCTACCCCAAGAGAAGTTTCAGTCAGTTTCAGTACAGAAGAGTTGCTCTTCCATCTTCCACCACCCGTAAGTCCCTCCCCAGTTGCAATTATTTTGTTCTCACAACGTTCCATTTGCGGATATACAAAGTTGATATTTTCTTGTGTGGATTATAAAAGTGTCCGAGTTTGATTTTGTTTTGTAACAATAGGCTGCCACTTGTCGTCTGATGATGCAAGTCAACCTTATCTGGAAGCTGATTGGCGATCATTCAGAGCAAGGCTAGTCGCCGTCGAGCAAGAGCAGAGGCTCAACGATCCATCATCAACAGTGGATCCTGTTACAGTGTCCGATCATGATCGCATGCACCAGATAACAATTGGTGACAAATGGGCCCACACCATTCATGAGCCCGAGAAGGGATGCCTGCTCATAGCCACAGAGAAACTCGATGGGGTCCACATATTTGAACGGACGGTTATCCTTCTCTTATCAACTGGGCCAGTTGGCCCATTTGGTATCATACTGAATCGACCGTCCCTTATGTCGATCAAGGAGATGAGGTCGCCAGCAATGGATGTGGCGGGGACGTTCTCAGATAGGCCGTTGTTTTTTGGGGGGCCATTAGAAGAGGTGTTGTTCTTGGTGAGCCCAAGAGGGGCCTATGACAATGAGAGGGTGGCAAAGAGTGGGGTATTTGAAGAAGTTATGAAGGGAATGTACTATGGGACTAAAGAAACTGTTGGGTGTGCAGCAGAAATGGTAAAGAGAAATGTTGTTGGCGTAGGTGAGTTTAGATTCTTTGATGGGTATTGTGGGTGGGAAAAGGAGCAATTGAGAGAGGAAATAATGGCTGGTTACTGGACAGTAGCTGCCTGTAGCTCAAGTGTCATTGGGTTGGGCAATCTAGGCACTCCTGACCTCTGGGAACAAATCCTCTTCCTTATGGCCCCCAAAAAAGTCTGGTGAAAATGAAGAAGTCTGCAAATAAATTTGTAATTTCAGAATGGTCTGATTTAGGTTAGGGCTTCAAAATGGGAATTCCAAACTCAGTACAGCATAATTTTGCTTGTGGAGTTTGTTTGTATGGTTACCATACAATGCACTTCAGTTTAGTTTTAGACCTAATTCGAAGTAAAGTATATATATATATATAATCTACTTACTTACTTAAAACTCAATTCTTAACCTTTCATTTCCCTCCAAAAAAATATCTATACTTTATCAAACATTTTTTACTTTTGTTCCGTTTAGACAAAAAAAAATGATACTTAGAGAGGCATTTCACGTGAACATTTAATGATGGTTTACGTTGACCATTTTTGCATTTCCATTTCCCTCCATGAGCATTTAATGCTTCTTTTCGTAATGGAAGTCATGATTTACAGCTAAAATAATAATATTATTTCTAAAATCTACTTATTTACTTAAAACTTAATCCTTAACCTTTCATTTCCCTCCAAAAAATATCTATACTTTATCAAACATTTTTCACTTTTGTTCCTTTTAGACAAAAAAAAGATACTCACAGAAACATTTCACGTGAGCATTTAATGATGGTTTACGTTGACCATTTTTGCATTTCCATTTCCCTCCATGAGCATTTAATGCTTCTCTTCGTAATGGAAGTCATGATTTACAGCTAAAATAATATTATTATTTCTAAAATTTAAATAGCTCCTTTAATGCTTCTAGAAACTCGTGCTTCTCCATTTCCCTCCATGAGCATTTACAGCTGATGCTATATTGATCACTACACTTTCCCTTTGGAACGTCAAATCTCCATATCCATTTGGAGCTTCTGATCACTACACTTTCCCTTCTTTTCTTTCCATGTTAAGCTAAACCGGTTTCACATATTCATATCAAGGGGTACAAAGGTGCGTCTTAATGGCAGTCCTTTATTGTTGAATTCTTTTGGCGTGAATTCGGCAGGGATCATATTGGTTGTTGCTCCGAATTGTGAAATTAAGGTTTCTTGTTTGAATTAGGGTTTTTTCCAATTTTTTTGTATGATGTATTTTTTCATATACAAGCTACTAGAAAATCTTTTAAGATTTGTTTGATTTGATGAAACAAATTCATTGAAGTATGACGGTACGAGGGTATTCGTTACTACTCAAATATTGACATTACTGCTTAAGATCTTCTGTCTGATTAATGTAATGCTTTTAGAACTTCTGTTTACGCAAAGCAGTTAATGCTTGTGAGAATAATGGTTGACGCAGACTTTTCTACTAAAATATTCTTAATGTTTCTGAAATGTAAATGGGTCATTCTTCTTGGAAATCAAACACCTTCTTGGAAATGTTTCCAGTCGAGATTTGTGGAATTTTTATTCTCTCCGTGATCTTCGTTTTCTCTTTTTGTCTGTTTGGCCAATTGATGTTCATTGATGTATAAGTCTGATTCTCGATATATTAACTCCACTGTTTTTTTGCGTTTGGTTGTTGAGAAAGTTCAAGAAAGTGTAGGGAAAATCTTTACAAAAATTTCTCCCCTTTGATTCTTAGAGAACTACTAATTTTAGAGTTCAACGCATGAGTAAAGGAGGAAAGAATATAGGACTCACATTCTTCACTTTACGAATCTTCTTGATCTTTTATTATTTCTTGCTTCATCATGCTCTTTTGTTTTGTTGTAATAATAAATTAATAATCATCATTACTCTTAATTATCTTCTTTATTATCTTTTTTTTCGCTTCCTTTTTCACTCTCCGACAAGCTTCTTCGGTATAATCCTACTATCTGTCCGTTTACATCTGTAATACCTTTTTTTTTACTTATGATGCATATGATAATATGATAATATTTGTTTACTAAACCATGTTTAACCTTTCATGTTGCAGACAAGGGTTGCTGTTGTCTTTGTATTTGTATCATTTACATCTCTCTTAAGCATTGCAGGAGTACCTGCACTTCTGAAAGAGATCAAGGTATTATTTTTCTTTAATGATTGTTCAAATATCTACGTACTATTACTTTTTGGCACATCAGCAAATATAAAATTATGTAAAAATCCCTTCAAGCATATATCAAAATTTGGACCCTGGTAGATGGGGATTGGGGATGTATTCCTATCTATTTGCTACACAAGCAAGTCTGTGATGGTTAAATGTTTAAAACCTTATATGTATCAGGTTTATCAATTTCTTATAGTTCTATTTCTTAAATGACAGTTAGCATGATTTTGTTGGTGATTTCACCTCTTTAAGCCAATTAACTTATCTAGCCATTTTAGATCCTATAATAGATCTGTAGCCGATGTTCATTTAACTGTATCTAAATGCTTACAGTGATAGCATATTGAGCAAAATGATGTGATGTCTTTATTTTATCAGTCTGTATGCTTACATCATCTTGCTGACCTATATCTTATAAGCTAACCTAATCACAAACTGATATTGAAAGTTGGAACTCCTATTATGCTCATTCGAAATATTAATCAATCTGCAGGACTTTGTAATGGCACACGACTTATTATTACACAGCTTGGTGTTAATGTTGTTGAAGCTAGACATATATCTGGGACTCACTTTGGTGAAAGAGTATACATATCTAGAATGACAATGACACCTACAGAGTCAATTTGGCCCTTCCAACTT
>JANKOE010000008.1:17257384-17268125 GCA_026284465.1 Erythroxylum citrifolium
TTGGTGGGAGCATGGCTCATATGGTGTACTAGAAACATGGCGGTTTTTCAACAAGAATCTTTGTCTTTAGTGGGTATCCACCAATGGTTTCTGAAACTCTTTGATGCTTGTCGTAACGCTTTTCTGCTAGAAGAGGAATTGGTGGACAAGCGGGAGCGTTGGGTCTCCTGGAAGTTTCCCCTTATGGGTTATATTAAAGTTAATGTCGATGGGAGTTCCTATGGAAACCCCGGCAATGTAAGCTTTGGTGGTCTAGCGCGGAATGAGTTTGGTCACTGGATCTTTGGCTTTTCAGGTTTTCTTGGTTGTGCTACAAATATGCTAGCAGAGCTTCAAGCTATCTACCATGGAGTGTCTTTATCATGAGAGCGTGGATTCATAAAGGTTTTGCTCAAGTCGGATTCGTTGGAGGTCGTCCAGCTAGTTAATCGGGACTGTCCTAAATCTCAACCTTATTTGACCATTGTTGAAGATATTCAACTGTATCTGTGGAAAGATTAGGACTGTTCGCTCATTCATAAAAGTGATTAATCTTAACAATGCATCTAATTCATCTTATACTGTCTTCTTTTCTTGTATTTCCATCATGAATCCTTATAAAGCTATTTTCATGCATTCGATATTTACAATCCTCAATTCTTTGCAAAGATAAAAATGACTAGAAATAGTTGTTGGTGCAAGGATTAAATAATTACAATATTATGAACAAGATATCATTTATTTAAACAAATAAGAAACAAATTTGTTATATGATTATTCTAAAAGTGGTAGTTAGCACACACATTGTAATCTTACAATTTATCTCAAATTATATTTTAAATTTTGAGCTTGCAATGTTTATGATATTATTTGTTAAGATTAAGTAACTTTTCAACATTGTTACATTGTCCATCGGTCATCTTATAGATTTAAGAATCTATATTATGATTATATGGAATACAAAGTTCCACCGAATTACGAAATCTGTAATTTCAGTTTCATTGTACATTGCAACCAAAAGAAAGCAAATAAAAGATTGATATGAGTAAATCTATTTTAATCGTGTAATATATCTTTTGTCTTCATATCTTTTCATGAGATATAATTTGAAGTTTTTAAGACTCATAACAAGGGCATATAATACATTTACGATTTAGAACTAAAGTAATGGTGTGAATCTTGGCAGAAATGAATAAGAAAAAATAAAACTTGACGATAAGGGTGCAGCTAGTAACCGAAAGGTCTACAGTTTGGCTGCTCAAGGGATAAGAGCGAAAATGAAGAGGATAAATAAGTGTGTGGAATTAAAGGTGCAAGGGTGGTGAGTTGTGGCCTTGTGGGGGACCTTAGCGTAACAAAAGTTGTAACGTGACAAATCAATCAACCGGACTATGTACCATGAATCTGTATGCATCATTCCTTGCCTAACCACTTAGTCCGCCTCTCACTTTCCTTTTGCATATTTCAAATTAATTTCAATCCCTTAAGATTGGGCCCCTTTTGTTTGTGTATATATACGATTTCTTTTTCTTTTCTTTTGGGGGGTCAGTGGTAGTGGGAATAGAGTTAGGATTCACAGATCACAAGTTAAAGGACCACTCACAACTCACAACGCCAAAACCTCTCACTCTCTGATGACAAAATGGAAAGTGAATATATACGAGGACGAGTCGCTTTATATGTCCGATTGGTCTTTTCTCAAGGACGATTATATTTCATCAACTACGTAGTTCTTGTTTTGTCTTTCCCTCCAAAGTCCAAAGGGATTATAACATTTCTCAAATCTTAATTACAATATGAAATTTGACATTTCTTGGTTGCCTTTTCTTAAAAAGCAAAAATGAAAAATTCTTAGAATAATTTTCTTTGTATGATAGAAAATGTTAAATTCCTACAAGTCGTTCATGAAGACCTGGAAGGGTAGCTAGATTTGAAAAGGAAGAATTGTGAGCTTCATAAGCATAAATAGTTAGTGAGATTTTCTGTACCACTTATAATCATTTAAAACTTGTGGAATTCATTTAGAATCTCACTAAAAACAAGTGACTAGACTTGAACAAGGTATCTGATCATAACTTTATGGAAGACCTTACAGCCTGAACTCACGTTTTGAGTTCCGGTCTTCTGTATAGGACAATAAGTTCCTCTATAGCATACTTTATGAATGCATCTTCTTGCAATTAAGCTATGATTATTAGACATTGCTTGCGAAATGCATTCAAAATTTCGTAGAATATATTTCTTTAGCAAATCTTTCAGTCTTAACTTTTACTTTTATGGATATTTCTGCTGAAAGAAAATAAAATAGCAATCATTTCGAAGTAGAAACAATGAACATCAATCATTTGTCTTCCAAGTGGAAGTTTTGTTTCATTAGAGTTTAATCCTATAAATTTGCTAACAGAAGAGAAAAAGCTATAATTTGGCCTACCAACCAAACTATATCAATATATTTCTATATATACATATTGGATATGATCTATAAAATCGATCCATATTAAAATTAAAAAATCAATTTTGAGTTGTTTTATATTATCTTTCCAATATAAATCTTGCAATTACTTTCCCTAGAAATGGGTTTTCATAATAGAAGCAACGAAACAAACTTAGAAAAGGGTACTCTGGAGTGCAGTGCAGGAAAAGTAACGTGATTCATTTGTATTCACTCGTGTTCAGAGCATTTGTTCTTGTTTATCGAGTTGATAATGTAAATTGATTGAAGTTGACAAAACCAATCAGAAAACAATCACATTTTAAAGAAAAAAGAAAAACTACGATGTGCCAAACATAAGGCAGGTGCTTGCCCTCGTCTCCTTGCTAGACATTTTGTTAAAAAAGACCAAAGAAGCAATCTATTATAAAATTAAGAATTGTTTATTCTTAAAGGGTCCCATTCAAACATATGAATTTCCAGCTCCACCACGTCACTTTTTGTCCTGTATATTGACAATCTCTAAACCCCGAAAAGGATACATATCCTCAAATAGCCATTTTCCTAGAAACTACTTGAGTGTGAAATTGTTGAAATATCAAAAACATGGCCCACTCGTGGACTCACTACAGAAACTTCACAGATTTCGCTTTCCCTGGAATAATAATCATTTATTTTTGGAGGACTGAATCTAAATTCTTAGTTAAAATGCTCTTGTAATCATTTTACTTAGCTTCAAGAAAGGGGCATGCATCTGGACCTTTAA
This sequence comes from Erythroxylum citrifolium, assembly GCA_026284465.1. NCBI lineage: Eukaryota > Viridiplantae > Streptophyta > Magnoliopsida > Malpighiales > Erythroxylaceae > Erythroxylum > Erythroxylum citrifolium. Next base: position 17,260,561 of record JANKOE010000008.1, read on the forward strand.
TGTTCGGTGTTGTGATTGATAAGTATGTTTTATATAGGTTTAGAAGTATTATGCATTTGTTTATATCAACCAATTGAAAAGTTTATATTATGCATTTGTTTATATCAGCCAATTGAAATTGTAATTATAGACATTTTGAAGAAAATTAGACCATATTTTCTTGGCTTTGCGTCATCCTTTCTCATGGAAGGTAAGGTTTTTTGAGTTGGCAGCAATTTATGAACTTTACCAAGCGAGTTCATACGAAACACAATTACATGGTGAAAGAATATGAGGGCCCTAAAACGTAATTAAACCTTACTTCTACGAAGCTACTAGGAAGCTTACCAATTTCAGTCATATTATCACAAAGAGAATAACAAAGAGATTAACAGGTCAACAAACGATAAAAGTCCTTTTTTATGAAATAAAAGAATCGCATGGTCAAATCAACAAAATAAACGGAAGAACATCCAAATTTGAGATATCCCTTCTATTAGAGTCTCTCGTATTGCTTAGACATGAAAATGTTAAAGAGTTTATAAGTGGTAAGGGTCAATTATCCAAACAACTAGTTCTAGTTATTTGGACAATGGTTGATCCAAGCCCAATTTTTATTAATAGACTCTACACTCTGCTCATATTAAAAAATTCAATATAGTATCATAGACAGGTTCGGTTTGGATTATTAATTTTTCGATTGTCCGTTTGGATGTCCAATTCCAGCGGCTCAGTTCGGTTACCACTGCGTATATTTCAAGTAACAACTGGATGTCCAACCCCAGTTGCACTTGAGGGGGATGTTAGAGTGTCTTATGTTGCCTAGATATGGAAATGTTAAAGAGTTTATAAGTGATAAGGGTCAACTATCCAAACAACTAGTTCTAATTATTTGGACAATGGTTGACTCAAACTCAATTCTTATTAATAGACTCTACACTGGGGCTGTATTAAAAAATTCAATACCTTAGTAAAACCTTTGTATAGAAGATCTCACGGGTTTTTGGCCGATATATGTAACTTCGTTAAACGTATCTGATAAACCAAAAGTATAAATGTAGATGTATTACACGTAATTAACATATATATTGTTATTTAATGATCTAGACGAGGAAAAGGTAGAAAGTATTAAATTTCTTAAAATATCACATTAATTAAAAATATGATTATGAATGACGTATATACAAGAGTATATTTATAATTTAATAATTTAAATTTTGGGTGAAATACTATAATTTATGGTAAAAGAATCAAAATAAACAAATAGGAAGGGAAATGAAAAACAAGAATTAGAACATAAATAAAATTACTGATTATGCATATTTGATATATAATCAATAAAAATAAGACTAAATAAGTTAATAGTTATGCCAATATTTAATATTAAAATATTACGAATTTAAATGACAAATTTTCTTACTTATATTTAATTGTTATATAATAAAAGATTTTGATAATAAATATTCTGATAAAAAGTAATACTCTTGATAATATCACGGGAGAATATAAGAGACTTTTTAATGGTGGTCCATGTTAATAAGGAACCAAAATTAGGTGTCTGATATATAGATAGTATATAATACAGTAATCACATTTGTGAAAATTAGGCTTCTTTCTTTGAGAATTTCATTATATTAAAAGTTTTAGTGATTATTCAACTGTTAATGTAATAGGAAAAAATGAAATTGATATAAGAATTAAGAATGGTTATGGAGGAATAATTTCCAGTGCCTTATATATTCCTAACTTGAAAAGCAATTTATTAATCGTTATTCGATTATCGGAAAAGAGTTATGTAATGAATTTTGAGAAAAATGTGTGAAATATATGATCCTTTTAGATGACACTACAGCAAAAACCATATTTGACTACCAAAAAAATCGTTACTAAAAGTTTCAAAATTGTCGTTAATAGTCATTACAACGATATATATTTGTCGTAAAAAATATCGTCAAATTTTCGTAGCTGAAAACTATAGGCGACGTTTTTCGTTAATCGTCGCTAATAGTTTTTTTTCTACACTTATTTTCATAGCTAAAAAATATTAGCGACGTTTTGAGAAATCATCGCTAATAAATTTTGACTACGCTTGGTTTTCGTAGAGAAAAATTATTAGTTACATTTTCTAAAACGTAGCCAAAGGTTTTTAGCTATATTTATGAAAAAGTAACTAAAAAATTTTACCTACGTTTTTTAAAATGTAGCCAAATGTTTTTAGTTAGGTTTTATAAAATGTAGTCAAATTTTTAATGTACATTTTAACAAAATGTTATCCCATGTTGATTATAATTATTTGTGACATTTTTAATCCATATTATTATATATAATATTTAGATTTGTTTTATTGTTAATTTATTATACACAAATAATTGATAATTTGAAACATTCTATATAAAAAGTAAAATATCATTAAATTATACCAATAAAAAGAATATTATTCGTATACAAAATTTTAATTACAACCTTAACAATTCTTAAAACCAAAGTAATAAATACAGAGACCAATTTATAAATTATAAATGTTGAGATTACAAAAAAAATTACAACGAAACTAGGACAACTAGGTAGGTTTGTCCATGTTGATGAGAGTAACTTCATACTTCAATCATCATATAAGAAAGATAAGTGACCATAACCTCTAAAGATTGATCTCTACTAATTGTTTAAACCATATATCTGCTAAGAGTTTTTGCTCATGTATCTGCAAAAACAAGACAGTTTGTGAAATTTACAAACATGATCATAACAATAGAGACAAACAGTTAGCATAGACATATGTGATTTATCCTTAAGGTAATAAAAAAATGATTTTAGAAATATCAAATAATCTTTTTTGAAGATCCACAAACTCTTGTACAAGTAATTACTAACTAATTCAAAAAAAAATTCCGTTCAACTATAAACATTCCATATATAGTTGCATTGAACAATTAATGAAACTAGAAGCACCGTATTTTGGGTGCAAATGTAGAAAAAACTTAGAAAAGAAAAATCATGCAGAAGAGTTATATACCAATAAGTAGCATTTGAAATTACAACAATAAGAAAGGAGACTTGTGTAAGGCAAGAACACAAGTGAATTTATTAATGTGCTGAAGATAATATAGAAAATAGAGATTTGAACTTTAGTTCTAACTAATCCTGATCTAAAACTCCTGATCTAAAACTAGAAGTGTCCATTTCTATCCACTCCCTCATTTTTTGCATTATGCAGTCAGACTAAACAAAACTAAACCTATGATTTTTTTTCAACCACTAATCAAAATATGAACAAAACAACTAATAGATAACTTTTATGGGATGGGTATACATTATAATTAATTAAAAAAACTTGCATTATAGCTAGAACCACATGTCATAGATAAGCGTCTCAACTAAAATAGAATTAAGCTAATAGATAATGACAGCAACCTTATAATACTGCCATTCAGGAGAATAAATCACATGTATTGATAATCAAAAGTTAATCAGCTCATAATCAAATTGGTTTTTTTGGTGTGCCTAAATTAGTAAGAACCGACACTAGATACATAGATTATCAAGGTGGAAAAAAAATCATTAATGCAAACACAAGAATTGAAACACTTTTAGGCAAAGAATCTAAGGAAACAAGGAAATATCTTAATATTGTTACTGTAATTCTGACAAAGAAATGCAAACTAGTCTTATTATAAGTTCAATTATTCATAAATTTTGAAAAGACACTTGAACAATAAAACCAACCATTCAGAAGTTTCCAGTTCAGTCCTCAATTGAGCTATTTCAGCTTTAGCAACAGACACCCTATCTTGAAAATTAGCTTTAGCTTTATTAGTAGCTCAAACTTTTAACTCTAGACTATGTTCATCCAATGCATTCCTTAGGACCTCAGCTTGAGCATTAGGCCTACGTTCAAATACTTTTATCTCCAGCAAATCTCTACACAAAATAGTTGGATGAGAAGATTGAAAGAACCCTAAGCAGATAAAAGAAGAGGCAAATTGTATGACATTAATGGAAAAAATTTTAGATGATTCACACAAAATCACCTTGTAAAAAGTTTAATTCACAAATAATATGATTAATCATTCATTTATTGCAACTATGGAACTACATATTGTACTTTGGTTGGATTATAAATGGGGAAGGACCTATTTAGTCTCCCTTAGTAGTATATACATTAAATACCACAGGCATATCCCTAAAGGATTATCAACTGTTGAAAAGATTTCCACAATGCTTATTTGATAATATACCTATTGTTATAAATTTACTGCCCATACATGTCCAAAAATGATTCTAATTCAGTTTTTCCTTCTGCAACTCTTCAACTTGAAACAAGTTCACACACTCGGGTTAACAACTCTATTCAAACTAATCACATCTTGTTAAGATATATATATATATTATATAAGATATAAATTGTAGTAGGATTCAAAAAATTGTGATTGTTACACTTGTAGTTGTGAAAAAATCCTACACTATATTGAAATCTATTATCTTGTTAGTAATTGAATTGTTTTATTGTTGGACATGTTGGTAATCGAATTATTTTACTGCTAGATTTTGTGGATAGAAGCAAATAAAAGGAAGTGGTTGTTGCGTGGTTGAAGTGGGAAACTTCTTGCTTGAGTGTATTGTACACGTCTCTATCTACAGCTAAAGTAAATCTTATGTAAGTGTGGAATAATGATGGTGTAGAGTGTGTTAATTGTTATTGGAAAAACACAGCTGCACGTGCATGTCTTCGGGGATTGCAATACACTGTGGGTTAATGTGTTGATTTTTCGAGACTTGTTTATCTGGGGTTGTGCACGTGTTCTAAGTGATAAACATCGTGGGTTAGCTTCTATTTTCCAGACTTGCTCTTCTGGGTTTGTGCGTGAAATATATATGGTGTGTGGAGTATCCCGCATGGATTAATTGGAGTTGTTGAAGTTGGGATGAATCAGTTTAACTGGTGGACAGATTTTTAGATGTATTTCGAGAAGCTGAAACCGTAGGAAATCTTTCTTTTATCTCAAGTATATCGTTGTTCTGTTCTTTGTTGATTTGAGTACTTTAGTTATTTTTATTAAGTGTCGTTTAAGTAAAAGTAGTTTAGAAAAATTCTCTAACAAGGTTAATACAAGTTGGTTGTATTGTTGGGTGAGAAAATCTTTCACAGGAAGTGAGGATTGAGTGGTATTGCTTCAGTGTGACCTTGTGTAAATCTATTGTACTTTCTTGAAAGTATTAATCTAGGTAAGGGCCCCGCAGACGTAACCAGGTGTGACGAACTGCATTATCAGATTTCTGGTGTTTTTATTATTTTGTTTTGATTGCTTTTATTTTTCGTTTGTGCTAGAGACGTCTACAAAAAATTGGAAAGTTTGCAAAACAATTATCACCTTAGGTGTTTCACATCTAAATACGAAACATAGGAAAAAAGAAAAATAGTAAATATAAGAATAAAAGAATTTGTACATACTAGTTACTTGTGTCCCTAATCATACGATTAATCTCCAGAAAAGTAGAATTCAAACCTCATCTTTAACATTACCCATACCCATTGACATAGAAATCTGATGAATAATAGTGTACAACTATTATCAATCCTAGACCTTAAGAAAGGTACAAAAGTAGAAAAAATTTCAAGTATTCAAGTTAACAACACAAACTTCAAACATTTCATCCTGTTGTAACCTATAATTGCTAGGACAATGAAGTAAGAGTGCAAAGTTCAGGGGCAAAACTTAATACAACGACTAGAAAAGAAAAAGGAGGGGAAAAGGAAGGGATCTTAATAATAAACCTTCAAGAAGCGATCCCTTCTGTTTTCACCGATGTCAAAGTAGAAAACCTAAGGATTGTAAAATGAAAACAAAAAAATAAAGAATTAAGAGATGCAAAAAAATTGAAATTAGAGTTAAAAGTTTCAATAGTTAGGAGGAGCAAAAGAAGAAACTGCCTTGGTGTTAGAAGAGGTCCTGATCACCAGAATTCAGAACCTTCCTCTCAATCTCTCTCTCTCTTGTATCAAATTGAAGTATGCACCTTGTTCCACAATCTATAAAATATTTCATCATTTCCTCAATTTTCATTCGAAACCAAACATATACCACTAAACTCGCACATAAACATAAATGCACGTAGAGAGAGAGAGTACAATACAAAGTACAAGCAAAGAAGAGAATGGAGAGAGAATCATAATTTCTAGCATAACGCTTGACATTTTCATGAACATGAAGCCTAGCCAGGTGAGACCCCGACGACAATGAATAAGACCCATAATCTCCAAAAAAAAGAGCGAGTCCAAGGAGTCTAGACGGAGAAGTCATCGGTAGTGAAATTAGAGAAGGAAGATAGAAAGCAAAGTAAAGACATGAGAGAGTAAAGAAACGAAGAAGCCACCTGTTATGCTAGTAGTTAAAGTGGTGGTATTGAAAGGAGCAGTGGAGCTAGAGTTAGCGGCAGCGGCGGCGTTAGTGTTTGAGCTTTGGTCGAGAATTTCGAGGTAACTGAAGTTTCAGAGCCATTACTCGAAAGCTAGGTCTGGGACAGTGAGAGATAATGTGTTACTTTTAGGGCTGAGAGGTGAGTTTTTTTTTTGTTTTACGATTTCCTATTTGCACCATTTTAATTTTTAGGGACAATTTCCTAAAATTTTAATTTTTTGTGACGATTTTAGGAAATTGTCACTAAATGTCGACTTTTCGCAAGTATTTCCAAAAGCGTAGCAAAAATGTTAATTATTTGCAACAATTTTAGGAAATCGTCACTAATTGTCGACTTTTCGCAACGATTTCCATATTTGTGGCAAAACAAACATAGCCAAAAGTCTACGTTATTGTAGTGTTTCGTGATGATTACACTAATCGTCACCAAATGTTCAACATTTGGAAACGAAATTGTCAAAGTGTCGCCAAATCTTCAAAATTTAGCGACGAAACGTCCAAGCCGTTGCAAGAGATAAGCCTTTAGCGACAAATCATTAAAACAGTTGCCAAAAGCTAGACTTTTGGAGACGAATTCATAAATCATCACTAAAAGCTAACTTGAAAATCGTCGCCAAAAAAACGTAAATAAAAGTCTTCTTCGTTATAGTGTGAGTTATTGTTATCGTCCAAATGAGTTTCAACATGCTATTCCTCTTAAGATCGAAAGTGTTCAACCTTGTATATGGGTAATGTGAAGGACCTTTTGTTGTGTATCGATCATCTATTCAAGATCCAATCTTAAAGTGTTTTAAGAAGAATATGACTGTTTTCTGAGAAGTTTTTGGGTTAATACGACTTAGGACAAATTGTAGCTTAAGATGCCTAAATGGCGGAGGTGATTATGAGTCATATGAAATTTGTGAATCTTGTTTATTGAGAAAGATGGCCAAACTATCCTTTAAGGGAAAGAGACAACGTGCTAGTGAGTTACTAGATTTAATACATTCAGATGTATGTGGACCTATGTCCACGAATGCTATAGGTGGAGACTCATATTTTATTATGTTCACAGATGACCATTCTAGACATGGTTATATGTACTTGATAAAACAAAAGTCTGAATCATTTGAAAAGTTCAAAGAATTTAGACTAGAGGTAGAGAAACAAACTGGAAAAAGTATTAAGACA
>JANKOE010000008.1:17276830-17298959 GCA_026284465.1 Erythroxylum citrifolium
AACTTGCCTCTCAATTTCATCCTTCTGAAAATAAGGATATCTATATGGCCGTATGTTTGGAGGTTGAGCATTAGGATAAAGATTGATGGCATGAGTATGACTGCGGAGAGGTGGTAGAGAGGTAGGTTCAGCGAATACATATGAGAAATCTTGGAGTGGCCCATTAATATCTGTGAGTTTCTGACTTAGACTCCCTGAAGACTCAGTTTGCTTGGTCATTACTCTCAGTTCTATATTAGAAGTTGAACTCCGAGGTACCCCCTTTAATTTGTATCTTCGGCCATCAACCCAAAAAATCATGAACATTTGCTGCTAATTTACTTGCACAGTGTTTAAGGAAGCCGCCATTCAGTTCCTAAAACCATTAGCAAGAATGAATGGAATGAAATCACCCACCATCTTCAACTCTTGAACCTGAATTTGAAGTCGTCTACACACCTTATTGTAGCGAATCAAGGACCCATCTCCAATCTAGACCCCAAATGAAGCGATAGATTGAGTGGGCAACTTGCCCACAGTTCTGAAACAATTTTTTGAGCCACAAAATTGTGGGTAGAACCACTGTCTACAAGAATAATTACTTTCCCCTGATTCAGTATCCCTTGTAGCTTCATAGTTGAACTCGAGTTACTGCCCAGGATAGCATGGAAGGAGATTTCAGCCTGCATCTCAGATTTGAAATCAGCTACTGCTTCTCCTTCTTCAATGATTTCCACAATTTTTACAGTACCTGCCTTGCAACGATGACACGGCTGAAATTTCTCATAGCCTTGTAAATCGTTCTTGGCTTCTGGATGCGCACGTCTGCCTTGAGTTCCTCCTTCAAGCTGTTGAGGAAAACGCTTAAGAGATAGTGCTCTGGCCAATTCTTCGCTCGTGCAGATCGCTTAGCAAATTCCCGACGATACTCTTGCACCGTTCCCGTCTGTTTGATGCCACGGAGATACTCATCCAGGTTCTGAAACTCTGTTGGACCATAATGCTCTTGAAACGTCTTTGTGAGTTCCTCCCAATAAAGCAAAGTCTATTCGGTGTTGGTCCATGCAAAAAGATCAAGAGCGTCACCTTCAAGGTACATGGCAGCATTGTCTACCTCCATCTCATCAGGGGTGTTCTACCTTCATCTCATTAGGGGTGTGATAATACTGAAAGTATTTTTCAGCCTTCAGAATCCAACCTCTCTGGTCCCCACCTTCAAACTTGGGAAACTCAATCTTGGTTGATGGATGCTTGGACGGATTTTTTCGGCCACCATGGTGTGTCATAATCGTCCTCATCATTAGAGCTCTGCACATGTGCTTTGCCCCTTTCTCGATTACTGTGACTGCCTTCAGCATGAGGAGTCTTGCTGGAGGATATCTTCAGAGCAATCATCTCTGAGTTGAGATTACTCAACTGAGCGGTCATGTCAGAGACTTGCAATAGAAGAGCTTCAGACAGGTCAGTGTTAGGATTCTATGGGTTTTGTGGTTGCTGTGGGTTTTGGGTGTTTTGTGGGTTTGGTTGATTAGAAGAAGATGAGCGTGTGTTCACTATCTTCGAACCGGCTCTGATACCAAATTAGTAGAGACTAGATACTTTAGAAGATAAAAGCAGAATAAAAATCTATTAAGCTCTCTATAAGCAAGAATCTCACTTGAAGGAATAATAGCCAATAGGAGAATCTCCACAAATGAAATAGTTGAATGAGTTGAATTGTCATTGATATCCCTGCATCCTGTAATGCATAATATTTATAGACAAATGAAATAACTAATTGCCTAAAATGACAAACCCTCTAGCTAATAGAACAGAGAAATAGAAGCATATCTGAAAATAAGATTCTCAACTAACCAGTAAACATAACAGACTCCTACATCCTAGGACACTTAGAACAGAAATAAAACTATTAAATAATTAATTAAAAATGATCTACTGATTCACTCTTGCTTGGCTCATGGCTTTCTCCTGGAATACGTAATCAGGGGTTTATCATGAAGACCCATATAATATGCTTGAAAACTGTTACCTAGATCAACATACAAATAGAATTAGAGAAGTGGGAGGATTAGAATGGCTTTAGATGGATTTGCTGGAAAGCCCACAATTGGAACCTTTTGGGTGTTGTTTGGGTTCAAATGGGAGGGTTAGAATGCATTAGAAAGCTTCATAGTTGTTTGAGGATTTTAGTTTTCCAGAGTTCTCAACAATGATGAGTGGTAATTTGAGGAATTTTTTTAATTATTTGTATGTTTAACTGAAACATAAATATTTATTAATATGAAATTCTACGTTTTGCGGCTCTCCACATTTGCCAGACAAATGGCTGCTGACCTCTGAGCTATATTTACAACAAATTAAAACATGTTATTTGATTGATATTTTTGAACTTCTTGTTAGTATTATAAAATTGAATAAAGTTTTGAATTTAAAATATAATTCATTCAAATATAAATCATCGTCAAGAGTATGATTATGATCAATCAAACTTTCGACCAAAGTAATTCAATAAAACATATAATGACTGATGATAAGTTGATATATTTTCTTCATTACAAGAATTTGGGGTCTTAAATAAGAAATTTTGGATAAAACTACGTTACTTGTATATATTCTAAAAGAATGGAGGTTCTGTTTAAGAGTCCCTAATCCTATAAATGCCATTTGAATTTAGAAGAAAGGTGTTTGCTCCTTAAAAAAATCTCTTTGACTGATTGGAGAGTGCAAGCTGCAGCAGCTATATAGTTGTGGCCGATGGTGATTATATTCACATCTTATTTGGCCATCGTTGTGGTCCTATCATGTGATGATTGTTGAATAGGGGAGCTCCTGGGTGCTATTAAATTTGATTTATGGTGGTTTTGATGGCAATAGTAGTAGGAGGCTTGTGTTGTGTTTTTTTGACTTCAATTACAAAGCATTAATGAATACGTAGATCCTTCCGATCATTCTCATGAAGCATGAATTACTTAAGTGGAAGAGTGGCATGACATTGTGTAAATTTAGCTGCAGATCTTCTTTCTACAAAAAAGAACAAATGTGGAGGGTGTTTCAATTAAATTGGATTCCTGTTACTGTTTTGTTTGGCAAAAAACAAGATCGAAAGCTTCACAAGTCTAGCAATAATGTCAGCCTTTTATGCTAATGGGTGCTACTTTTTAGTCAGAATCTTTTAAGGTTTTACAACAAAGATATAACGCCAAACGGTCAACTAGGAGCTGTTTCTGGTGTTCCAACTTTAGACGCAAAAGTCACGTCCTAGTTCTTCGCAATCAGGACAAACTGGTGATGGCAATTGTCTTGATTTTTTTACCATGAAGCTGTCAAAGAGCTACCAATTTTAGTTTCTAGCAGACTTTTAATATGTTTGTAGGAGACTATACTCACATCCTATGTTTATTTGCTGAACGTTTTCTTCAATTCTATATCTAATTGTAGTGTTGATGATGTTTGATAGAATGGTTTGTGTTTAAAGGATAGTCAACTATCATCTACATCAATATGTTATATCCAGTAATTTCTGCTTTAACCTTGACACTTTGACCACTAGCCGAACTCACTGATGTTAAGTTTGCTTGCAATTTTTCAGATTCCTGGCCCCTATCCTCCCAGAGGTCCTATGATCGACCACCAAAAGGAAATTGGCCTCTGGGCAGTAAAGCTACCTTCAGCAGATTCTATTGTAGTTCGAAGAACCCTAACAACTTTGACAGAAAACCAAACTGGTCTTCCTGGCATTAATGAGAGTGCTGAACATGTTAAGAATAGGGAGGCTTTCTGGTCAGTGGTTAAGCCTGTCCATTTTGGGGTGAAAATAGGCTCTAAAACTCTTGTGGGTGTTTTTCGATTCATTGCAGTTGGCCTGTTCATTGGGCTCTTGGGCAGAAGTTCTATTGGTAGGTGGTTTCTCTTAAAATTTCCTTCAATTTTCAGCTTGGGGTGGTTTCGGAAGGAAGGTCCATCTGAGGATGAGGTGAGAAGTGCTTCGTTTAAGATGTGGTTTGTTGGTCGAGGTTTCAGTGATGTAAACCATGTTTCACAGCAAAGCAAACCTGATCTTGAAGTTGTAACAAGAGTGATGGGACCTGAAATTGGTTATTTGACAACTCCAATCATCTTGCTTCAATGTGCCCTGATTCTTCTGAGCCAACGTGATAATCTACCAAAAGGTGGAGTTTTCCCCCCTGGGATTGTTTTTGGCTCAACTGATCTCCAAGAACGTCTGCAACGGAATGGTATAACTTTCGATTACATCTCAAAGAGAAGTATCTCTGTTTAAAATAGAACATTCATAGAAATCAAGACACATACTGTGCTTGTATTTTACCTGCAACCTCTGTTATGTAATAATTTGAGGAGTTTCCTTTAGAACTGTCTGCCAATGGCTAATATATTAATAGAGTCCTTTTGAAGTGATTACGATGCCGATGAGATTTTGGCTTGATTTGATATATGCACGCTTGAATTGATTCTCTCTTTTTACCAAACTAATGCTAACCTTCTCCCTATACTTATGAACTGCCACTTCCCTTCCCTGACATTTTCAGTTTTGAGCACCACAGCTGGTACAAAATGAAACTGTAAACAAACAAGAAATAAGTGATACATGAACTGTGGAGTACTTCAAACATTCTACATGTCATGTATGATAACAATCATACTTGAGGTGATATAAAGACAACAAAATGGTCGATAAATGAGGACTTGATGATGAATACTTCAAGCCTTCAACATGTCACAGAGCTCTGTCAAACTCCCGGTACTGTTTCCACATACTCCCACTCCTTTCCTAGCTTCATCTCTGATGCGCATGCCCTGGAGTTTGAATGCTTCATTCTCCATTACGTATCTGATCTTTTCTGCAATTTTGGCTCCAGTAACTAGAGTTTCTCCACCCCAACCCCAGCTCTTCTCCCATGTCCCCATTCCAATTCTTTCCACGATATCTGCATTGATCTTTTGATCTCCATGTTGTGGCCATGCTAAGATGGGCACACCACACCACAAAGCCTCAATTACTGAATTCCACCCGCAGTGACTCACAAATGCACCAACTGCGGGGTTACTTAATATATCCACTTGGTTTGACCACCTGAGCACCTGTCCCTTCACCCTCACTTTATGCATCAACTCATCACCTAGTACCTGATGTAGGTCTTCATCATCCTCTACGTCAACTGTTTTCTCCTTTACCACCCATATAAACCTGCTACCACTTCTTACCAATCCATCGCCCAATTCCCTGATTTGCTCTCTTGACATGCCCGTCCTACTGCCAAAGCTCACATAGACCGCTGACCTAGCCGGTTGACCTTCAAGCCATGCTGATGGCACGCATCTCCCAAGATCGCACGGTGGAAGTGGTCCAACGGCAAGGACTGATGGTAGCCCTTCTATGACTTTTCCTTCATTAAGCTTTCTGATTGTTTCTTGCTCGAATCCTTCAGATGTGTTGACAAGAATTCCAGTTGAGTCTGTCATCTTTCTACCATTATCAAAGAAATAGATTTTCAAGAGGTTATTTTTATCTTGTAGAAGTGGTGGGGGAATCCATGATTTGGGTATTGGCTCTAGACCTGGAATCTTGATGGCATCCAACCCCTCCAAATCAGAAGTATGTTTTGAACCAAATATGGTGTGGTAGGATAGGAAAAGTGTCAACATTTTAGCAGATGATGTAAAGAAAATATAGTTAGGAAGGTTCAGTACTTGACTGATGGGAATAACTGCAGCAGCCAAGCTCATGTCTGTGATGAGAGCAGAAGCAGGTGGGGAGAGTGAGGACAGTAGAGGCAACAGAAGGGAAGATGATTGCCTAATGACTTGAATATGGTAATAGAAAGGGTCATCTGCATTACCAGATTGCTTGTGATCAAGCGGAAGGAGATGAAGCTGCACTTGGGCGATTTGAGGGAAGGATGTGAGGAAGTGAGACAAAGTTTGTGACTCAGCCAGTGAAACCGTTGGACGTGGGGTGATAATGGTGACTTGAACATGGTGGGTTGTCAGTGAAGCAGCTAAACGAAGGAAGGGTGTGAGGTGACCCATACCAGCACTTGGGAGGAGGGCTACGTGAGTAAGTTTTTGTTCATTGGCACCCAACATGTTTTTCAAAGTAAACAGGTATTAGTGCAAGGCGTTGATTAGATCATACTCGGCGGCAACTTCAATCTTATATATCCGACAAAGTGTGTGAGTCAAATATGACAACTAAGACTATGTTGCTATGATTGAAATGAGTGTATATCTGCGTCTGCACGTACATTTTTAAAAGTTAAACAAGCGTGGACGGCAAGAAAGTTTGTACACAATCATTTTCTTAACCAATCTATCAAACCCCATACCCCAAGTCCTCTCCAATATTCCTAGTCCTGCTTTTTGGGACAACTACTGCATTTATCATATGATCACCCATCCCTTGAGAAGGCAATTTCGGTATATCTTATCTACTTCCACCCTTGCTATTAGTATATGCAAAAACTGAGTCTGAGAAGTGAATTAGGTTATGTACATCAAAGCTTCAAAAGCATTAAACTTGCAATTTGATATGATTATGAAGGGAACCCACCCCCCTGCATGCTCATCATAGCTAAATACAATCTTATATTACATAAGGCTCTTCCAGTCGTAAAAGCCTTTTAATTTAACGAAAGATACATGTCAGGTTCAGAGATTCACCGGATAGGGCAACACTGTTCATGTTAGAAAATTGGGAATTATTAGGTATCTTCTTTATATGATTTTTTAAAAGTAAAGATCACTTTAATTTTATAAAATAATTAATAATTTAATTATAATAAAATATAAATGTTAATTAATTGTATTAGCTGTTGGCTGATTCTATCAACTTAGCTGACAATATATAAGTCTTGTTTGGTTAATAACTAATCAAATATTTTTTGGCGGATTGAGAAATATTTGACTGTTTGACGATATCAAACTATTGACAATTATAGTTGGTAATCAGTTGATTAAGTAGATAATTATGAACAACCAAATAACTTCGTGTTACAACATAGATTTAAGAATAATATAAGAGATGGATTTATCTAAAAACAGTTTTTCTATTACGTAGGTATTATTAAACCTCTCCAAACTTTCTGTGTGAACGGAACTTCAATTAGGTATTGAAGATGATAAAGGAGAAAGTTATCATAGTGATTACATAGAGGTGTTTTTTATTATAAGAACAGTCTGAACTTGGTTCACAGGAGTGGGTGTCCTTTCTATGATGTGTGGTGATACTTCTGAACATTTGAATGCATCAGATGAACTCAAAACTTCTTTAATCAATAATCAAATTTCTATGTCAAGCTTGGAAAATAGCAACTACTTCTAAAGAGCTCCTCATTAATTATAATCCAGATTTCACCGAAGACTTTTAATCGAAAGAAGGAAGAAGCATATTCGCTCAACTTGACTGCCTCTATTTGAAGGCATAACAGAATACCACCCCCTTCATAGGTTCTTTCAATCATGTTAACAGCAGCAAGTGTTTTACAGGTCTTCCCAACTTTCGTTTCACTTGTTTCAATAAGCATGACATCACCAGCATGGTTGTTGCCGTCAACATAGGAATAAACAGCTTTTGTGTGTCCCTTTGACGCATTTAGATTGTTTTGGCAGTAGGTGGATTCTTTGCCACCTGCTGGCTAACGAAATCCAAGCATGATGGTGCCATGCTCTAGTAAGGAAAGCAGGGTGAAGAAACGTATACAGAAGATCATCCGGTGATTATTTTGTTGCTTAATTCTCTTAGCGATAAGGATGTTAAGTTGTATTCAAGTTGAAACTTAAGCAAATGATTCCACAATTATTTGTGGAATACTTCAAACATTCTACATTTCATGTATGATAACAATCATACTTGGAGGGGATATGAAGACGAACAAAATAGGCGATAAATGAGGTGTTGATGCCGATTACTTCAACCCTTCAACATGTCACAGAGCTCTATCAAGCCCCTGTTCCAATCTTCACATACTCCCACTCCTTTCCTAGCTTCATCTCTGATGCGCATGCCCTGGAGTTTGAATGCTTCATTCTCCATTACGTATCTGATCTTTTCTGCAATTTTGGCTCCAGTAACTAGAGTTTCTCCACCCCAACCCCAGCTCTTCTCCCATGTCCCCATTCCAATTCTTTCCACGATATCTGCATTGATCTTTTGATCTCCATGTTGTGGCCATGCTAAGATGGGCACACCACACCACAAAGCCTCAATTACTGAATTCCACCCGCAGTGACTCACAAATGCACCAACTGCAGGGCTACTTAATATATCCACTTGGTTTGACCACTTGAGCACCTGTCCCTTCTCCCTCACTTTATGCATCAACTCATCACCTAGTACCTGATGTAGGTCTTCATCATCTTCCACATCAACTTTTTTCTCCCTTACCACCCATATAAACCTGCTACCACTTCTTACCAATCCATCGCCCAATTCCCTGATTTGCTCTCTTGACATACCCGTCCTACTGCCAAAGCTCACATAGACCACTGATCTAGCCGGTTGACCTTCAAGCCAAGCTAATGGCACGCATCTCCCTAGATTACACGGTGGAAGTGGTCCAACGGCAAGGACTGATGGTAGCCCTTCTATAACTCCTCCTTCTTTAAGCTTTGTGAGTGTTTCTTGCTCGAATCCTTCAGATGTGTTGACAAGAATTCCACTTGAGTCTGTCATCTTCTTACCATCCTCAAAGAAAGAGATTTTGAAGAGATTATCTTTATCTTGTAGAAGTGGTGGAGGAATCCATGATTTGGGTATTGGTTCTAGACCTGGAATCTTGATGACATCTGACCTCCCCAAATCAGAAGTATGTCTTGAACCAAATATGGTGTGGTAGGAGAGGAAAAGTGCTAACATTTTAGCAGATGATGTGAAGAAAACATAGTTAGGAAGATTAAGAACTTGGGTGATGGGAATAACTGCAGCAACCAAACTCACGTCTGTGACAAGAGCAGAAGCAGGTGGGGATAGTGACGACAGTAGAGGCAAAAGAAGGGAAGACGATTGCCGAATGACTTGCATGTGGTGAAAGAAAGGATCGTCAGCATTACTAGAATGCTTGTGTTGTGATCAACTGGAAGGAGATTAAGATGCTTTTGGGTGATCTGAGGGAAGGACGTGAAGAAGTGAGACAAAGTTTGTGACTCAGCCAAGGAAACTGTTGGGTGTGGAGTGATAACGGTGACTTGGACTCCGTGGGTTGTCAGTGACGCAGCTAAACGAAGCAAAGGTGCGAGGTGACCCACACCAACACTGGGCAGGAGAACTACATGAACACCCGACATTTTTCTCAGGTAAACTGGTTTACTTGGTGGCAATGCTGACTACTCCAAAATTTTATAAGATCCCATAAGTACAGCAACCATTCCTTAGCGGAGTACGAGTACCTACCAGTCGTCCCGGAATCTTGTTTGGTGTAAAGGGGTGAGGGGTGTTTATAATTATTTGATCGCTATCAATGAAATTGTATATCTGTGTTGAGACTAGATTCCAGCAACAATACACTAGGAAGAGAAATACGAAGTCCAGCAATTCAGGAAATATGAGAGGGGAATAAAATGTTATTAGGGGAGAGAAAACATTCATTCGGTTATAATATACTGAAAAGTGAAATATTAGGAGGTTTAACTAGCCCTCAAAGCTTAGCCGCGGAACATCATTTTCATTGTTTCTTCATCTCAAACCATTTTCCTTCCTATTCTCTTGCTGTTCTTCGTCCAAATCTATTGCATGTTTTTGGTTACTTTCAGCTATCTTTTGTTAGAGCAGGTGGTCCCTAACAATCTGATTAGGAAGTTATAATCTGGTCAACTTTAGTCTTATTAAAATGTTCAAAATACAAACAGGAGAGGACCAAAGGGAACCTACAACTAGCTACTGGTTTTGCAGAAGCATACAACACACTTCAGCTACAACTAAACGAGTTTCCATCACTGACGATTACTAACGAACCCCCAAATTGCGCGCTGTGCTAACTCTCCTGCTAGTTCATCCAAATCTTTCTTTTTGTCCTTTCCGAAAAGGAATATCATTAACACATCTTCCAAGTCTCGTTTCTCATCTTCCTCAACCTTTGTGGCCCTAAGCAACCATAGAACCTGCAGCCACTATTCCATAGAACCTTTGGTCCATGGTTCTGCTTCCGAAGCTCAGACAAACCAAAGACTACGTTAGAACATGATAAATGAACACTGAACAACGCATCATAAAGACTTTCAGAGACCGCACTACTTTAGTGATGCACGAATCATGATAACCTTGACAATAAGTGGCATTTGTCAAGCTTAAGCTCGTGGGGTGCTCATTATGGATTATATACCTGTCCACGCCAATACCCTGTAAACAATCTATAAATTTTGGATTCGATGAAAACTATTCCAAGGTCACCAAAGTTATAAATAAAAGACAATTGGTTCATTAAAATGGGCATAGAAATGACACAACACATTCCCTTCTTTTTCCCGCGAAGAAAGAATATCAGTGACATGTTAACATACAGAAACATCCAAAAATCTATCACCCCATCGTCCAATGCTTGTATGCATACGCATCTTCGTGACAAACTCTCCCTCCCCCATAAGGGAAAAGAAAAAGGGGACGGAATAAGATCTATGTTAATCTTACCAGTCAAGAAGAATGAATTATTGCAAGGTTTTGTCGTGAACACATTTTACAGCATTTACACTAAATGTGAATACACGAGATCATATGATCCACTTGCATCACTATGAATACCTTCACGTTGCTTTATGAGAAAATATAACCTCAGTAAACTATGTCACAAATTAATCTCCTGGCGTGAATATTTGGCAAGAATTGATTTAAACTTCAGCATGGGTCACGGCTGTACCCCTTTGGCTAAGTTGATTTTAGAGCAGAATCCTAATCAATAAGCATTTCGCCTGTGGTGGTTTGTATGCCAGCCTTTGTGCTTTACATGCTGAAGTCTTCCCCATGCCTCCTTAATTCTTGGGACCTCACGAACTCCTCTATTCTTGCCTTCAACTCGACATTCGGAATTAGCATATCAGCAGTAAGCTGGGAGCGGTTAAATGGGTCAGTCTGCAAGTCACAGCCAATGAGTTAGAGACAGCTCACTGTATTTAATCTTTGAGCCCTTTTGGAAATAAATTTAAAGAAAACTTGAAAATTGGAGATTGGAGATTGGATATTTACTCCGTCACTAAGGAGATGCCTTTGAATGACAGGCCTGTCCACTGTGATTCTCGAGGAAGGTAACATCACAGGATCCTTCATTAAGGTGTACTGCAAAAAGCGAAAGAGTGTTAAATAACCATGTTTCTATGTTCCACTTGTGTTGTATATGTCAATTCTTTATGTTTCAAATGGTAGTAGCATCATCATCATTGCCCCAGCTAGAGCTAATGACATAGTTAAACTAACAATTACAATCTTGATCTATTATGACATAGAAATACACAAAAGAAAAGCCAAGGGCCATACCTGGATCGGGTCGAGGAATTCATCTGGGATATCACCCAGGGCGGCTTCAGTGTCCATTGCCTCAGAAGCTGCAATTTTAGCTTTTGCACCAAGCTCAATGAATTCCTGTATAATCCTTCCATCTTCACCAATTTTTCGAAGGACATCAGCTGCAGCAGTAAATAACTGGACCCAGAAAATAGTGTCAGATTATCTATGACCGGCTAACAGAATTGAGAACAAATTAGAATGACAGCATTCCATCTTTCTGGAACTTTCTTACAGCAGCTTACCTGCTCATTATATGATCGACCGTCCCTTGAGATGGCCGCTGGGAATATCTTTTCTACATCACCCCTAGCTAGATGAACGTATATTCGTACAATCTTCAATGGATTAAATAGAAGTGAATTAGGAGATGTACAGCAATACTTCAAAAGCATTTAACTCGCAATTTTACATGATTTTAAAGGAAAACACCCCGCTGGCTCATTGTATCTAAAAGCAATTCATATTATGTAAGGCTCATCTAGTTGCAAAAGTCTAAATTTAGGGATGAGATAAATGAGAGGCTTATAGATTCACCCAGTAGTGCAGCACTGTTCAGTCATTTTGGTGACTTATCTGAAGATCATACAAGTGGTCTTCCAATCTCTGTACTCTGCCAATTCCTCCCCAAATCCCTCTCCTAGCCCCTCCCTACAACTTCTTTTCCCCCGTTTGTATACACTAAGAGATAAAAGGCAAAAAGCAACTGACACCGATAGAGATCCGAGCTAACCTGCTTAAGCAGATGTTTTGGCCGGAATTCATACTTCTCAGGGTCTTTCAAAGTCAAAGATTTTCTTTGTGGACCAACAAGTTGCAAAAGAAAGTAATTGAGCATGCTGGCAACTCTTTCAACCTGTCCAAAGTGGAAGATGCAAAGCTCCTAACTAAGTACAAAACAAATTAAAGGGAACCTGCAACTAAGGAGAAACATCACTGAAGGAGCAGTGAAGGAACATTTCATTACCATCTCAGGAAGTAGGAAAGGTACAGTTATCTGCTCTGATGTGAATGCCAGCATACTCACATCCTCATTTGCCAACTTCATATCAATTCGGATGATCTGAAAGTAATCCAGATTATTTATTTGATCAAGTATTTTGACTTCAAAGGTAGACATATGCACTTATTGAGTATAGAAACTGACATTCTCCTGGGAATGGAAAAGGCGAGTTCTCTCCTGTCTCTCTTGAGCTGGCCTGCGTTCCCATTCTGCAGTATTTGACATCTCTGCTTCCAACTCTTTGAGTTCAAGAATTTTGTTCAGACTCTCATCTAGCAGATATATACTATCGTTGATCAAGAAGTTTAAGAAATTCAAATAGACACCCTTTTCTTCTTCTCTGGCAATCTGAAACAGCATAAAACAGTGGGTTTAAAAGATATGCCTAATCAACTGAATAAATGAGCAAATATTTCTAATCATTGTTGCTCTACCTGTCTCCAAGCATTACGATGACTAGGAACCTGCCATAGATATTCGAGAAGCTCTGCAATATTATGCCGAATGTTGAACTTGTCATAGAACTGCACAAGATTAAAAAAACAAACATGTTAACCAGGTATGAAATCATATGAAACATGGAAAGATGTTGAAATTTTTGTTCCTTCAATTGCATATTGTGGAAGATTTCTATCCTGGATTGATATAGATAAATTTATATCCCATCAAATTGAAAAAAGAAGTTATCATTCTCCTTGTTTACAACCTAAGACATTTCAAGTCTGTTTGCTAGAATCACATAAAGGATATACATGTTCTATTTGCAAGTAGAGTGAAAACAGAAAAGGTACGTCAAACAGACAATGACAGAAAATATACATAGTGAACAGATTCTTGAAGCATGGTTTATGGAGTTAAATTAACAGGAGTAGCTGATCTGCTGAATATGATCTAGAGATGGGCATCGGATGACATCTTCTGTTTAAGTAACTAGGCAATATCAGATGACACTGTGCATGTGCTAAATATCAAGGGTATTAAATGCCTAATAATATCTATTGTTGAGGTGCAAATGGACAACTCAAAGAATCAATGAGTCTAGAACACAAATCATATGGAAAAGAGGCCTCTTGACCCAATTAACTAAATGAAGGAACCAAATGTTTCTTTAGTTGCTTATTAACTATTCATGACCACAAAACACAAGAGAATAAGAGGAAATGACAAAAATAGACACATATCAAACATATGCAATAAGGCAGGACCAGGTAAACCAGCTAGAGAACCGATGGTTACCAATTGATTGAAGATCCGGGACCAATTTACTAACAGTAATTAGTTCACACTTGTAAAATGATAAAGCAACTTGTTTTGCCAGCATAACAATTATTCCAAACTAAACTAAGAAACAATCACCTGCGTGTGAGAACCAGTGAACTCAATGTCCACATAAAGCTTTAAGAGGTTCTTTACAAGAAACTCCAGAGATAACTGATGGCCTTCAAATAAAGTGGCTGTCGCAGATGAACCACTGCAAATGTAAACCAAGCACTGTCAGTACCCAGCTTTTTGCAAACTCAGCAACATTAACAATAATCAACATCAAATAGGAGTCACCAAATTACCTTCTACGAGGCATCCAGCAATTCAACACTTCAACCATTTTCGCTCTTAAATACGGGTTTCTGATATATGTTGGGCTTGCCATGAACATGATAATGAAGTTCATAAAATCATCCTGTCAAACAACAATAAGGTGAAAATCAAAATCAAAATCCAGAGAAGCAAAATAAACAAGTTTATTGAGGATGCTATTCACATTATTTAAACATGAGCAGAACCTACCAGTGTGACACCATCTAAAGCTTTAGGAATCCTGGAAGCAAATATGAGCAATTCCATTGCATCTTCAACAAAATGCTCAGGCATAGATGCCAAATGCATGGGGCAAGTTGACGGAAGAGGCATTCTAAATCCACCAACCAAGTTCACCAACCAAACCACCATCAAGCGGTAGAAAGAAAGTGCCCGCTGAATGAAATCTCCATCCTGAAGAGTAAAAACCAGGAGTACCAACAAGAGAATAAGCCAATAATATTTCACACATTTATCATTTCTACGATCCATAGTAAGAAAAAGTCCAAGTTGGAGGAAGAACAAAAGGAAGTGGTAGCAGGGGATGTGATTAGAGATGCGGAAATGCTATTTTCAACTAAAGAACAGTCAAAAGATTTATGGTCCTTGCTAGGATTGAATTATTCATCAAAATAGAAAGCAAAACCATATTTTCTGCGCAAACGGTAGACCACAAAGCAATAGGCAATATGCTTTTCTGGACGAATAAAGAGATAGATTTCCACATTCTATGAATTCATATGCTTTAGCCCATATCTAAGTGATCATATCATCAAAATGGACCTCGATTTTTCTTGTACATCAAGTACTAGCCCAAGGCTAAGCAATCATTTCATCAAAATAGACCTCATTTTCTAATACATGATTTAATAACTGTTAAACAACACAACCACCACAAAAGAATTCTATGAATAAGATCTTGCTTGGGATTCCTTGTACAAGGCTATTCACTTTTTAGGGGTTAAAATTCCGATTTCACAGGATTTAGTTAGAATTCCGTATTATTATCTAAATCCTACCACAGAAGCCTAGCCAATAATTCATGACTTTCTTCTGTGCAATATTTTTCCAAACACGAAATTTGACTCAACTTCTTTACTTATATATCTGGTCGATGTAGGTAAACAAAATGCAAATTTGAAAATATTCGGAACCCATCCCTTATTATCTTCCTAAGTTTCCAGTTCAATTTTCCCTAATCACTCTCTAGTGTCTTCTTGTTATCAATTAAATTGGTATTAGGATATACAATTGCATCTAACTGCACCCATCATACTGATAAAAATGGCTATTACTCTCAGTAATATTGCCTAAACATTTGGTTACCATTATTCTCCTCCCAACCAACACAATGCCAATCTTGATGAAAAAGCAAACATATTTAATTTTGCAAGTCAGGTACCATTTGATCATGAAGTGGATGAACTGCTTGACTTAAAGGGGCAAAGATGACAGGCAAGGGTAGTTTACCCTTAATATTTGAGCTTCATAGCAAAGCTTTTCCTGTGAATACAACTCCAGTTCTTTCTCGAGGCGAGTGATATCCTGCTGCAATTGTGGAGCAGGTGCTTGCTCTTGCATGGATTTTAATGTGGACAGTGTATCCTCACATCTGGAGATGTCCTGAAAGGATGGTTATTGACAAAAGGAAGTGAAAAACATTTATCATGATGTTGATTTAGTCACTAGCAAGGTATCAGGCTGATAAATTCAATATACGCAAGAGAATTTTCATTCGTGCTAGGCTACATTGAAAAAAAAAACAACTACACAAATGTAGAACATAAATAGATATGCATGTATTACCTGAACTAGATGCTTAAAATCAGAAAATGCTTTCAACAGACCCAAGTTGAGAACCCTTGCTGTCATAAAGAAGCATTCACAGATAAATGTAAACCTTTCACCACTATTTGGTGCAGGTAATGCACTCTGCAGTCCACCAGCACTGCTACTAGAACTAGTGGCTTCGTGAGATTGTAGCAAGCGATTATTGTGATCAGATTGTGTAGAGGCATTACTTGCCCCAGGATTATCCCTATTGATCCAAGCAGCAACTTCCTCTGAGGATGCATGTACAGCCGTCAACCCTCTGAATTCAGGAAAAAGAAAAGAACAAAGGATATCAAGAAAAGTGGGAATAGCGACTAGAAGATATATCCTGTCTTTATAGTGTCATTACCTTAGATCCAGACGGTTACCATAAAATACATATCTTGGATCAATTTTATCCCTCTTTGTCATATGTGGATCCAAAAATGGTTCACAGAGCCGAAGCATGACAGCACTTAGATTGACAAACATGCCTGAACTTGCACTAGATATAGGATCCACCTGTACCGAATGTTAGACACAATATAAGCAAAAAAGTTTGAACTACGTTTTTCTTTTGGTGCATCAGAATGTGCAAAGCCAAATACACTTTGGAATGACGTTATAAAAGAAACATAGTAGACATAGATGGCGACTCATATATAATTCAATGAGACAGATGTAACTTGTTAAACGATACAACTTTGGACTGTGGCACCAAAAATCACCTGTATCTGGGCTCTTGATGAGTTTCTATTGATAACCTCAGCAAGATACTGGAGAACATGCTCACGGGTATCACTACTTTTAAGAAAAGTGAGAAGAATTTTCACCAGCTCATCATATAAGTTATTCATAAGAGTTTTGATCGTAGTGAAAGAGGATAACAAATCAGCTGCCCTCCGAGTTGATGCATCAGAAAAACACTGCAGCCTGGAGACAAAAGTGACATTAATATCATCCTAGCCATTACACTCGAAGAACATATAAAAACCATGAACATAATCACAGCCACAAAAAATCAAAAGATTCCATTTCACCCACCCAACATCAGGCTCGCTTCTGAAAGTCGTATGATCAGGCAATGCACTGACATGAAAAAAAGGACCAAGAATGCTGGTCATCTCAATAACTCTTCCATTCAAGTAAACTCCTTTGGGAATCCACCACGGATGGTTCACAAGAGACTTAGCTCCAGCCGGAAAACCCACCAAATACGCTAATGCCCTAAGTGGCTGCTGAAAGTTCCCCAAAGCTGAAACCTTTATAACATTCCCTCTCAAATCTTCATAAAGCCCCTTCAAAATAGGGTCCACACTATCGAAATCCCCTTCCTTTAGCAGCTCATCCAAAAACCCGGGCGGCGGCGGCATAGTCCCGCTGGAGCCGAACCCGTCCTCCACGGCGGCGAAAAGCAAAGGCAGAAGTGGCGATACATTGGACTTCCCAGCATCAGAATTCGACGGGAACATATCGGGATTTCCCAAGTGGATTCTCAAATAAGAAATGAACAGTTTCTTCGCTAGCTTGATTGACAATTCAATCTCCGACCTGACGGTTTTGTCCTTCATGTTAGCGACTTTCTTCAATTCCTCCAACGCTCGTCGGTAGCATCCGAGAAGATACTGAAACGGAGGCTCGACCTCGGGGAATTCACCGGAAAGCCGGTCGATGAGAACTCGCTCCACGAACTCTCGGTTCAGCTTCAAGTCCTTACCTTCGCTGAGGATCTCCGCGGCAGTCATTTCCAAGTAAACAAGTCGACGATCAGAATCCACAGGACCAGTGAGAGAGATTAGTAAGATTTTTCTAAGAATTATATCCTCGATTTCCTGGAGAGATCGTTGGGGCTTTGAGGAAGCCATGGAAGGAAATAGTTGAAAAAAATCAGTAACTTTTAAATACAGAAGGAAAGGTTTGAGCTTTTGAGTATGTATGGAGGGAACTTTGTCCTCCCGGTAAAGAAACGGAAAAATGGGGAAAGCTAGAAGGGTTTAGACGAGGGGAGATTCATTGATAATGGTTATGGAGAGGACTAGCTAATACATTGTCCCATGGCAAGAGCAACGGACCGGAGCTCCTATGGAGCCGTAGGGAAAGCTCAAACTACGTCGTTCCAAGTCGACAAGGGGTGATTTCTATCCAATGGGGTGGTGTCTCCTTACAAGTCTTCTATCCAAAACCAACACTTACAATTAAGGAATATTTCTTTTTTTTTAGTTTTTTATTAAAAAATAAAAACTCAATTGAGATTTGAAATATAAAAATTAAAAATAAATACATGCTTAGTTAAGATTTGTAATAAAAAAATTAAATATTAAAATATTTAATTTTATCATCTTATTTCTATTTTTAATTATACTGTTATTTTAATAATTTTTAATATAATATAATATATTTTTAAATTAATTAATTCTTCTAGAAATAAAATATATGGAATTTTATATAACAACAAAATTTGCACAGTAAGTTATATCATTTTAAACTATAATATTAAGTCAACGTACTAAAAATGGACTCTCATCCAGTAAAACACTATATCAACATATATGCCCCACTTTCTTGCCTACTACCAGGTAGAGTATTGTCCAAGATAATAGATCCAACCATATATAAAAGAAGACATGAAATGTTTTAAATAGAAACATGGCAGAGTCATAACATTAGCTATGCTTAACTCTAAAACTAATAAAAAGAGAGATAGATGAGATGACAAACTCACACAACTCAGTACGAAACAATATCACCAATCGTAGATGAGATGAAAAACTCACAACTTTTATTGTTCAAAAGCATTTTCGTTACATTTTATCAAGATGATAGATACATTAACGTTAAATGAATAGAGAAAAGTCCACAATTTATTTACGAGAGAGTATAGATATATACAGTGCATGTGATAACAACTGAAGCTTATCTTAATAACAGCTCTAGTTTATCCTATAAACTAATATATTGTAACAACTAATATTTATTCTTATCAACCTCCCTCTAGTTGAATTAGTCTTGGAAGCGCAATCAACTTGGTACATAATGTCTAAAATCTTAATTTCGACAGAGGCTTGGTAAGACAATCAGACAGCTGATCGTGAGTCGAGATATACCGAACAGAAAGATTGTTGGTGCTGACTTTTTTGCGCACAAAATGGAAGTCAATCTCTAGGTGTTTAGAATGTGAATGAAAAATACGAGTGGTTGTCAAGTAAGTTGCACTGAGATTATAACACCAAAGTGTTAGTCTGGAGACAGAGGAACCAAGTTCACACATTAATGAACTAAGCCATTGCAATTCTTGAACTGTACAAGTCAATGCTCGATATTCAGCTTCTGTGGAAGACTTAGAAATAGTGTGTTACTTCTTGGAACCCATAAGATCAAATTATGGCCAAAAAATATATCGAATCCTGTAGTAGAATGTCGGTCATTTATATCGCCACCCTAATCAACATTACTGTAAGAAGAAATATGATAATGCGTGGACTTACGAAGTAACAATCCATGAGAACTTGTGCCTTGTAAATAACACAATATTATCTTAACAGCAACCCAATGATCCATGGATAGAGTATGCATAAACTGTGAAACTTTGTTCACTACAAAGCAAATATCTAGACGAGTGATGCAAAGATATTGAAGACTGCCAACTATCTGTCTATAAAAAGTGGGATTGGAAAAGGCTTCACCATGAGACAAATTTGTTTTTGGATAAATGGGTGTAGAGACCGAATTTGCATCTTCCATGTGGGACTTGGCTAGTAATTCATGAATATACTTTTGTTGGGATAGGTGAACAATATTCTTTGACCAAGTGACCTCAACTCCAAGAAAGTAATGAAGTCTGCCAAGATCTTTTTGAGCAAATTTTGTTTGCAGGTGTTGAATGATGTGATGAATGTATTTGGCATCCGACCCCAGTAATAAGATGTCATCCACATAAATCAAACAATACAACAGAACATCATATGATTTATAAATAAAAAGGAAGCATTAGTCTTACTATGCACGAAGCCCAAGGAATTGAGAGTAGTAGTGAGGCATTAGAATCATTGTAGAGGCGGTTGTTTCAAACCATATATCGATTTTGTCAGCTTGCAAATATGATCTGGAAAAGAGGGATTCTTAAATCCCGGTGGCTGAGTCATATAAACATCTTCATCTAGAGTTCTATGAAGGAATGCGTTGGAAACATCCAGCTGTTGAACGGTCCATCCTTTTGTAATAGCTAGAGACAACAACAATCGAATGGTAGTCGGTTTAATTACTAGACTAAAAATATCGTTATAGTCAATGCCTGGGCGTTGATGAAATCCTTTGACCACGAGGTGTGCTTTAAAGCATTCAACAGAACCATCCAAATTATGTTTTATCCGATAAACGAGCTTGCATCCGACCACATTGAGAGATGGGTGTGTCAATACAAGTTTCCAAGTGTTGTTACGAATTAGAGCATCAAATTCTTCCTGCGTGGCAAGTTGATACTCTTCATGCTTGGCTACCTCTTTGTAAGTGACAGGCTCTACAATTATTTGGCTTTGAGTATTTAAAGCATGCGGTTTTAGGTTGTTTGTTTGGGATTGAGTAATCATCGGGTGTTGTTTTTGATGGTGATGTTGGTGATTATCATATTTGGACAAATCAATAGTGAGTGATAAGCCAGGAGGATGTGTTTGGTATGGATTAGGATTTGGTGGTGGATGAGGAGGACAAGATAAGGGTGGGGTACGTAATAAAGGTTGAAGTGAAGAGGAACTTTGTGGATGTGTGTAGCCAGAAGAAGGAGAAGTAGGTTCCAGTGGGATAGTAGGTGATGAAAGTGGAATGCATGCCAACAAGAAGATAGTAGCTGGACTGTTTCAGGTGGCCATTGGAACACTGAAGCTATGGTAACCTGTTGTAACTCGGAGAAGAGAATGGAAATTCCTATTTAGGAAACACAACATGGCGTGAGACAAAGATTTCAAAAGGAAGATAAATCGGGACAAAAAAAACCTTTATGTAACTTGCTGCAACCTAGAAAGACACATCTTTTGGACCTTGGTTCTAGCTTATAAGAATTGTATGGTTTGGTCCATGAATAACAAAGACATCCAAAAACATGTAAGTTGTGATAATCAGATAATGTCCCAGAAAGTGTTGAAAAGGGATTAGCATTATGCAAAAGGGGAGTAGGCAGACGATTGATTGTGTATACCACAGTATTAAAGGCATAGGTCCAAAATTGATTAGGAACAAAAGAATGGTGTAAGAGTGAAATGTCCATTTCAACAATATGTCGGTGTCTGCATTCAACACAACCAATTTGTTTCAATTATGTGATGAAATTTAATGAAAACATTAAGAACTTCATATTTGAATTTGAGAAAATAAATCAACAATATTTGCTACAATGATCAAAAAATAAGACATAATATAGTTTTCCATCAATTGATGGAACTGGTGAGGGACCCCAGACATCAAAACAAACTAACTCTAATGGTTTTTAAGCTTTATAAGCAGAAGCAACAAATGGAAAATGATGGCTCTTACTAACACTGCACGTATGATAAGATTTTTGAACATCACTAACAAAAGGAATTTTTGCTTACTGTAAGCAATTTTGGCTTGACCAAGTCGGGAATGCCAATGAGATAACAATCCTAAGAAGGCTAATCCATTTCGTTGAGGAGCTCTAAGAACGGAATAAAGACCACAATCACTATGGTCTGTATGTAGAGGTTGCTTCGTGCGGATATCCTTAATAACAAAATGATCAAGGAAGAATTCAACAGAAACATTGTTAGTTTTAGTGAAGGCATTAACAGACAAGAGATTGGAACAAGAGCTAGGTACATCATACATGCAAAATATCGTTTAATGAGAAAGGATAAGAGTTAGCATGGATGAGATAAGTAACGATGAGCAAAAAGAATGCAGATGCAGTGCTTGTGGTTTGATTCGTGGAAGGGTGTAGCTAGGGCTAACAAGAGATGCAAAATGATGAATAAAAAGGGGGACTATGCTATTTAGGTCAAAGGACCTGCCCGGCTTCTAATAGCATATTAGCGTTAAATGAATAGAGAAAAGCCCATACTTCATTTATGAGAAAGTACAGGTATATATAGTACATGTGTAACACCCAAATACCCCCTGGGAGGATATGTGGATGCCACCCAAAACAGAACAATCCAATCATACTTAACATTACAGACAATGCTGACAAGACATCACATCATACAGTCAAAAACAGAAAATCAGAGTTATTACATGCCCAAACT
>JANKOE010000008.1:17403431-17414263 GCA_026284465.1 Erythroxylum citrifolium
ATTAATGGCGCACTCAGAATAATTTTTCAAACCCAATAGCTACATTAATCACAATAAAATTGTCTTAGGCACAAAAATCGGGAATGTCATGTAGACATGCCAAAATCTGTACATAGCACGTATAGACGTACTAAATGTCTGTAATCATCTAACCCCTAATTTGGGGCGTTACAACATGTGGTAACAATTGAAGCTTATCTTAATAACAGATCTAGCTTATCTTATCAACTAGTATATCGTAACAACTAATATTTATCCTTATCAGAGACAAAGGGAGGAGTTAAATCAAAACCAGTATAAATCCTACATAATTTTTTACATTTGTTTCCATACTCGCATTTAATAGTAACCCAATAAGGAAAAGTTTTCCTATAACCAAAAGAATCACTGGGATAAATAATCAAACATCTTGTAGACAATACCAAAACACAAAACTGCATCCATTGAAGATCCCTCAAATACTAAAATAGAGGACCTTCTCACTTCCAATTTCAATTAGAAAACTCTTGATTTTTCTACTTGCTGCTCTGCTAATGGATAATCATACCTAAGAATCGCTCTTTCATCTAAAGATGCCTAATTATTTGCTTACCTACTTGTCACTTGGTAATTTTATCTTGAAAGTAAGGAAGAATATCAGGGTGAATCATGCAAATATGGTTTATGAGCGGGGATCCTACTTGGTTTGTTTCCCATTTCCATATGGGAAAGGAAGAAAAGTTAGTACAACATCATCTGAAAATTGTAGTAGGTTTTTGTATTAAGTTCTAGATGCAGAGAAAATTTTGAAAGCAAGTAATAGGAAGAACCCAAAAAGTAATAGCAATAAATGAAGAAACAGAGAAACATCTGAAACAAGATGATAAAATCGGAGCACAAAAGACACAGAGACGCAGAAGACATAGAAGATGTTGAGCTTGTTTTTATAAACAAAAACCTGTTTTAATAAGATACGAAAACATCGTTTTTTTGTTTTCGTAAAGTTATTATGGTTTTATTATTTTTGAAAACGAAAAATGGCAACGAGACCCAACCAAACGCATTGTAAGGCGTTGTTTCCCTTTTTATGAAAACGACAACAAGAAATGGAAGAAAAAAAGGGAACCAACAGGCCCTAAAATAATCCTTTTTTTATTTTTGGAAAATCGTATCTTGGCAATAATCTATAAGAGAATTTTATATTAGTTATTTATTTATTTAGTTTTTTATGTAAGTCTATCAAAACAGTTTCTTTATCAATCAAGAGTAAAGCTGCTTACTCTTAAGTCTCTCTAAACCTTCCATACAACAACATTTATAGTAAAATATTATTATTGTTGTTGTTATAATAATGTATCATGGTACTAGTAATTTCAGAATTGGTATGATATAATATTGATATTAACTAATATTAAATATAGATTAATATTAAATATAATTTTAAAATTATACACTAATTCTTAAATTGTATAATTAAAATTTTAGTTTGTTATTATAAAATA
Organism: Erythroxylum citrifolium; assembly: GCA_026284465.1. Lineage (NCBI taxonomy): Eukaryota > Viridiplantae > Streptophyta > Magnoliopsida > Malpighiales > Erythroxylaceae > Erythroxylum > Erythroxylum citrifolium. The sequence continues at coordinate 17,404,913 of JANKOE010000008.1, forward strand.
TATAAAATTCTAATTTTTATTAGTAGATAATATTAAAATTTAACATTTCTGTTTATTTAATAATAATCTATAACTAAAGTAGAAAATCAAAATTATTTCCTATCTTAGAAAAATAAATTAAATTTATATAGTTATATTAAAAATTAAAAGATAATTATTTAAAAATAATATTAAAAAGATACTAATAATGTTTAAATAATGCGTAAAACACATGTTTAATTATATAAAGAATTTAATTATATATTAAAATTGACTACCATATTATAATTAAAATTCACAAAATTATTTTAAAAATTGACCTCTATTTATTAAAATTAATATAAAATAAATTTAGATATAATATTATTTTAGAAATATTTAAACATAAAATTTCCAATTTAATCTTTCAGTTTTTGTTAATTTACAAATTGAACCTAATATTTTTGGTACTTCAATATATAGGTCGTACTAAAATTTTTTTGAAGCAATCTGGTATCTAAATCTAATATGGTGTAGGAAAATTTGATATCAATACTTAATCAATATGACTGCGATTAGTTAATACCAACCAATATCAGTATAAAATTCAAAATATTGTCTAAAGATGTATAAAATGTAAAACAAAATAAAACGAGTTATTAAAATTGCAAGCAAGTGAACTTGGAGGTGAGAATTCAAATTATATGAGATTAACCTAATTACAAAATAAGTACAAATTCAAAAGTAAAAGGTTACTTAACATATTATAAAAGGTAAAGGGGTCAAATCAAACCTTAAGGTTCATACCAAAATTCAATTTAAACCTTATATTTTAACATGTTCAGAAAGAACCATAATGTTTCATAAATGCTTAAAAAAGACTCCTACTTAAGACCTTCAAGTTAAAAAAATATTGGTAATATTTTTCGAAAAATATATAGTTAATATTATTTATTAATTATTTGTGGGTCTAATATCATACATGTAACCTCCGTGACAAAATTAAAGATCAAAAAATTTAAATATTATATGTATATTTTCCCCCTAATCTAATACCCTTTTTGACAAGAAGAAGTGTACACTCATCTTCATGTAGGAGTGGTTAGACTGATTTTAACCTTTTATGGTAAAAAAGGCATCCCAATTAGTGTATGAATATCTTTATTGGATACAACATATACAAAGTATATTAATGCTCTCATTGGTGTATGACATTGCCTTAACGTAGTTGAATCAGTTGTTGTACAAAAAAACACCTCTGATCACGTTCATGGCTAAAACTGATGAGTGAAGACAAAGATGAAATAAAACCATGGTTTTATGTAAATATATTAAAAGATTCGTTGATTCCTACAATCTTAAATTTATAAAATTTTATTATATATAATTAATATACAAATTTCTTTAATTTTATTAATTTGCATATGTTTTATTTTTAACTATAATGAGAATTAATTACTTTTAAAAACATCATATATTATATTAAAATAATTAACATAAGAGTAATTACAAAAATAGAAACAGGATGATAAAACTAAACATGTTTTTCTTTTTATTTTTTAATTACAAATCTTAACCGAAACAAGTTTTTATTTTCAGCTCTTATATTAGAAATTTCAACTAAACAGATTTTTATTTATTTAATTAAAAAACAAAAAATTAAAACTAAAATTAGAAATCACAACAGAAAAATGGAAGTTTAACCGAATGGTTCTAAGGTGATACCTGAATTTGGTTTACTTAGCCAGAGATGCACTGCGAGAGATCTTTATCTAACTGACGCTAGTTATCGTTCAACAGCAAAGCCTTAATCTAGACTTGTCATAGATCAATCTTTCTTATCATAATTGGAAAAGTGTTGTTTATGTCAGCTAGCTCGACCTTTCTTTCGCATCTTTAAGGTTGGTGGATGGCTCTCTTTAAAGTGAACTCGTACTTTCAACACTCCCAAGCACGAGGATTGTCAAAAGAGTGACGATGATATGGAGATACTAGATCTAGACAAATAGAGGAAGTCATAGTTGCACCAAATGTATTATCTTCCGATGTAGAGCTATGGGATGTAGAATTGTTGGATGGGGTTTCGTTGGACATAGGAAATATATGGAAGAAAAATTTAAGGACTCAAAAACAATTTTGCTATTTAGCATGAGATGTACAGCTCGATACGTATCATTAGTATGGAAATCAACAGATTGAATCCTTTATTAGTTTCTAGATGATATGCCTATTTAACACTTACAAGTAAACTAAACTTGGGTTTCAACATAAAAAGGAGAACATGCTTGCTTACAAACAAGACAAGGCAACACTGAGGGAAGACTGAAGCTAGCTACCAATAACTATGCTCTTATTCAAGGTGGTCATGCGGTTTAATTGACATGAATACAGCAGCATACTGCAGGAGCCTATGCTCAGCACCTCCATTTACTGCTGTCACAACATTCGCTGCTTCTCTAGTCCTTGTCGTGTAGCGCCGCCAAGCAAATTGTATATTTACCGCAGCCCATGTTCTCCAGTTTGATGAGTAATATCTTGCAGTTCGCTTGAGCCTTTCATTGGCGAATCTGTAGCGGAAGTTATCTGTGATGTACCTAAGATGGTCTGAATCAAGACCAAATGCTTCGATTAATTCTATGCACACAAATGTTGCAGATGAGGCAGGAAGTCTGCCCATGAATGGGCGGCGGAGACACCATGAGAGTAACTCATCACCTAGAAAGCCTCCTGGTTCAAGCATACTCGAGGCCACCATACCTTTGCTCAAGCTTTGGCATCTTCTGATTCGTCCTCGAACAATAAAGACCATTCTGTGCACAGGGTCTCCTTCTCTAATTATCTGGTTTGAATAGCCAAAAAACATAGTTAACAAAATTTTGCAAGAGAAAAAAAATGAAAGTCCAAAATATGCACCTTTTCATCTTTTGAGAAGACCAGGGGCTTAACCCGGTCACAGATGTTGTCGAGAATAAGATCGTCCAAGTTGTGGAACAGAGGTACCTAAAGATTAAACATTGCATTCAAAATTGGATTAACAAGTCGTAACATTATAAACCATGCAGAAGAAATTTGAGAAAGAAGAGCTCCAGGTTCTCAAAGGTTTAAGCTTTCCTACTCCTGAGATCCAAATTAGTCCTGTTCAATTTCTTCCTTCTGTGAATTTGACACCAAGATGTTGCGTGAATCTAATCTAAGGCAACCAAAATTTAAATGAATGGTGATATAGTATATTTTTGTTACTTTCTTAATGAGCTCTAGGCACAAATAACGCTTAATGTCCCTTCGAAGTCCTTCAGGTAAGTCCTTGATCAACTCCATCTCATCTTCCCCTCCCATAGTTAACCATCTCTGACGTTCGAAACGGCGAACTCTTTGTCTTAATCGGGAAGGTAATTGTCTCCGCTTCATCCACCATTCCATGTCTCGACACCTCAACTGCATTTTTCTCTTATTGGCCATCACAGCGTGCAAGAACACCTTTATGAATACCAAATTTTCATCATAGGATATATGAAGCCCCAAAAAAAAAAAAAAGAAAAACATTAAGCGCAATGAAAATTTGTAGCCTATGATTGTCATACCTGGATATTACCGATCAACAAAGTGAAGAGCAACAAACCACTAAGAATAATACATATACTGAATACAACTTCCAACCAGTTACTTGTTGGCTCCAGATCATTGCCAAAGGTACTGCAAATATGAAAACAGCAGTTGGAATATTGAATGTGCCGAGACTAACTTTTGAGCTATGGCCTTGAAGATAGACAGCAAGTAGAGTATAGAGCGCCAAAATGGCAGAGGAAAAACGTAATTTAGATATTTTAGTAGAACATAATGTGAAATTGTGAGAGGATAAAGGGCGGGGACATGGATTGAAGTGATTACGGACACAAAACCATTAAAGAGTGTAAAGACTACATCCATAATAGAGGAGAGTGAAGATGAAGAGTTTAATTTATGTAGTGATTACCTGAGGGTCATTAGACCCCAGAATATTGGATAGAGAATCTTGACTGCCAAGGAATCACTAGAAATGACTGGTAATGCCCACTTGTAAATCCCATATTTGAAGGGACCATTAACATCTAGGCATGATTTTCCTACTGTGGATGCTGATGACAAAAACTGGCAGCACGCCTCCACCTCTTTTGAGCAAGACAGAGCAAGTTTACAGTTTGCTTTACTGCCACATTGCTGGTTGAGGCAATAAGCAACCCGTTGTATGGCAAGAACATACCAACAGCCTCCCGCAACCTGTGAAAAGGACACAAGAATGGATGATTTTTTAATATTCTAAGTAGGTGGAGGCTTGAAGTAAACACGGGAAGAAGATAAAAAAAAAGTGACTAACATGGGAGGCAATGAAGTAGGCAGCTAGATTGAGGGCAAAACCCCACCAAATGGTGCCAAAGATATAACCTGTCACCTTCTGCATATTTCTCATCATACATATGCTGTGATACACCTTAGGAAGTAATTGGAACAAGAACATGAACAGAAGGATTGTCATTATTAGCTTCATCTTCTCTTCTCTAATTAACTTTGGTACAACTAACCAAAACACTGCCTGTAAAATAACATATTAATATGGTCAGATGAGGAAATACAAATACATATTATTTCTCAGCTCAATTACAAATACAAAGGAACCTTGGGCAACAAAATGATAATGCATCAGCCTAAGCAGTTTGTTACGGCTACTGTAATATCTTGCGACCACTTAAGGTCATTTTCATCCTTTGTTCCAACGTGGCAAAACATGATTGGATGAAAGCCAATGACGCTGTAAAAATATTATTTAACCTGAGGAACCGGCAGGATCACAAAGGCATCTAACCAAAAACCCTTGAGAGACCGCAAATAGTGAGAGGCAATGGCACGTGAGTCCCACACCAGCTTTCCACACCCCACAACAAGTGACTCTCGAGACACGTACGCTAATTTGAACTGCAACCACAGATGGAACACATGAACTGCATCCACACTCGTGCGACAGACAGTCACGATTGCCGTCAGCCTGCCATCCATGTCCAAACAAGGGGACCCACGTCGCCCGATCGACAGTGCATAAAAGAACATAGGATCAACGGCCAGTGCCAGGCCACGTGCCAAAAGAAGAGCCCGGTTCCACTTCTGCACCCGTTTGCTGCGTGGGTCGAGTACTAGCCCGAACGGGCCGGTGAACCTGGGTACGCTCTTCCTCCGTCCGGATCGGGTCTGGATAGGTACCAAGGACGACCCAGCCGAGGCCTCCCATTCGGGTTGGTGAGCGCCGTCGCAGCTGGTGGAATGGAACACCGGAGCGCCTGCATGAGTACAGGCGCAACATTCGACGGAGGATGAGATTGGATTATCTCCGGTGACGGTGCTATGATTGGAGCTATTATTTCTGTCGATCTTCTCGCCATTATCTCTGAACAATCCAATCCACCTGTGATGATGAACGTAAAGGGTTTGATAATACTGCAGAACTAAGAGCACAGAGAGAGATGACTAGATTTCAAGTTCAACGCAAATAAGCATTTGTATAAACCCTTATGCCAAACAGATCAAAGTGTAATCTTCTTGAAGGGAAGTGGCGAATACGCACTCATTTGCTTAAATACGAGGTGTGTTCTTTCTATAATGGGTCTTGCATGAGCACAGATGAAGGTAACCTCGTAGATAGACATTTATCTTAAATATCTTAAGATGTATGCCTATTGAAGGGAAGTGATGAATTACTATAAAGTTTGTTGTTATGGTGGGTGTGTATGAGCATAAGGAAACCAGTAGAGACTATAGAAGCAGTAGAAAAGGGCGTACCTTGGGAGAAAGAAGTGGAAGTTGGGCTGAGAAGACATGATTGGAAGAGAGGAAGCAAGCTAGGGATGGGAAGGTGGTGAAGAGAGGAGAGAAACAGGGGTATATAAAGGATGCTAGAGGGGAAAGAAGTTTGGCTTTGTTTGATTTGGAAGGACTATAACAAAGATGCCTGTCACGTAGCACATGAAGATGAAGGGTAAGTGGTTAAGAGCCGCCCATACGTAGACAACGGCATGCTCAGTGGTAGTGGGGTTCGTTTTGTAGCAAACTCGAAAGTCGAAAATGGTCCACTGAATAGACTAATGTTTGTACCACCAATCTCAGTGGTAGTGCGGTTCGTCCGTACGTTTTGTAACAAACTCGAAAATGATTTCATCACTAAACTCAGCTCTAACCTTCCAAAACTGGCCACGCCACTCCACGCCAAAATTCCTCACTTTTACCAGCTTAAAGAACATGTAGGCTGGCAAATACATAATTTTCAGTTGTTCAGCATAGGAGGACAAAAGACGCATACATCGACTAATCAAATATCGTGGTACCTTCAACGTGCCTGTGCCGTGATTTGTAAAAGTTGGCATGAAGTAATGTTACTGTCATCCTTTCGTCACTTGGGTACTTGCATGACATATTCTCTTTATTTATACGAATATTTTTTTGTGACAAATGATTAATCGTAGGCAATCAAAAGCAATTACCATCACTTAATTGAACACTACCAAGCAACAAAACTAGTGAAGCAGAAGTACAGGATGTAGGAAGGAACACCTTTCGATTTAGGTTGTAATTGTTCCTGTTTCCTGCATGAGTAAACACGAGAATCATGCATAATGGTCCCCCATGCACCTAATATATGATAGATAAGGTGTTGCTGTCAGTCTGCAAAATGGTCCAAGAAAGCACTTGCATTTCAATTATGAAATAGTTTTGGGTGCTAGTCATATTTCTGTTCAGTACTGCTGTCGAAATTATGAGGGGACATATCTAATTACCTTTTTCACTTTCCATACAGTACTGTGGTCCCTGTCAAGCGAGATAGAAGAATTAATTTTTAAATTTTAAAAACATATTTGTTAGGAGAATTTAATTATTTGGTTCTTAATTTACAAGAATATATCAGTATCATAAACGATTTAAAAAATACCTTATATTAATAACAAAAAAGAAGTTAATAATTAATAAAATGATAAAACAATTGGGGATAGTTATTATAAAAAATTCATAATTACCATGTCTAAAACCAAACGTTAGAGGTATACTATATACACCACCTTGTGTAGTATTTTATATATACAAAAATCTTCTTGTGTCAAGTAGTCAGATGAGTTTCTGGGTCCAAATTGTGTAGCTAGGATTTTACAAGTCTCGTTGGGTGATCATCTAAGGAGAATGACCTGTGGTAGACCCCTTACAACATATAGAGACGTGTCAATTTAAGTCAAACTCACTTTTACAACATATAGAGACATGTCAATTTAGGTCACTGCTTGGCTCACTTTTACAACATGTAGAGGCATGTCAATGTAGGTCTCTTGGCTCACTTTTAGAACATGTAGAGACATGTCAATTTAGGTCACTCTTACTCACTTCGTTTGTTTCTCTTGCAACTTTCCATATGGATTGGTCTGGTCATGACCCATGTTTTACATTTTAGAAAGATAAATCTCAATAATTTTCTTCCACTTAAAAGAAACATGTTTTGAAACATAAAAACTAACGGTCTAGGACACAGCTTAGATTGTATTGGATAAATTGATGTCATTGGGTACAATTTTGGCCACACCCATGGTTGGATAAGATAATGTGTGAGACATGTCATTAGTTGGAGTGTTCAATCAAAGATAAGTGTTCAATCAAACGTGAGTATTTTGCCTCCGAATCTTCACCAGTAGTAACTCTTATGATTGATCCAAGCCTATCTGCATTGAATCCACTATTGTTGCTAATTATACTCATATCCCCACTTTCTTTAATAGGTTTCGTCCATAAAGGATCTTGTCTCCTTTGCAATTTCTCAAGGTGATGGGATTGCCTCAATAACATGCCGTTCACCTCATAATTAAGCATCATATTCATCATCTTAAACTATTACAACGTGGTCTGTATAAAGTGCAAGTTGTCTTTCTCCACCTTCAATTTTTGAAAATCCTTTGGTAAACATATTTTAAAAATATAAGAAAAGTTAGTAAAGAAAATTTCCCATGCACTTTGTCACGTTTTAACTCTCAAAGATTACAAACCAATCATATTTTACTCCTTCGTATGTTCTTTAAAAAAGTAGACATATTTAAACAAGAATTCAACATTGTAAAGTCTAAAACCTAAGAGCTATTGGCCGGTTAAAAAGAGAAATAACTCACGGGTTAAGTAAGGAATATGAAAACTAAACAAAACAAGAAAAGATCAACAATAAAAATTTAAACTATATTTGGGAATGATTTTTTGAGGTAATCATTCCTACACTGTTTCGTTTCTTTTTTAACTTTTTTTCTTTGTTATCACAACCACTTGATTTTTAATAGCAAAAAAGTGCAAACAAGAAGGCTTGAAACAATTAGATATGAAAGACACGAAATAATAAATTGAAAAAGAGAAAACCTTAGCATAATAAGAGATTTAAACAAACCCTAAAAACAAAAAGAGGATGAAATTTGATTTTTTTTAACACTTAATAAATAAGGACATGATGTAATAGAATGAGAATCATAAAGAACATGATTTTCTCTTTATTGTAACGAAGGAATATAATAAAATTTGAACAACTCAAAAACAAAAAAGATAACCATACTTGATTTAGAGCCAATATATAATACCAACTGATGTAAACACACTTAAGAATACATCTTAGAGAACCCACAAATTTTTTTGAATCAAACCTAAGAAAACTAAAGCAAATGTATATAGAAATTGACCCTTTGATTATAAACAATTAATAAATAAATTCATAAAGTATTTGAACACCATTAAGAAAGAATTCTTTTTTATAAGTTTGAAATTATAAAAATAACAAGGGAAAGAAGCTTTAATGACTCTCAATAAACATATATCTTAATATTGTCTTCTACTGAAAAGAAATGTCTTAAATACAAAACATAAAAATTAAGGTTTCGAGTAGGCATGATCTAAGATCTAACTATGAGTCAAAACATATAGGCTATGGTTAAACTGATGTTATTGAGCATGGTACAGGACATGCCTATGGCTGGAGACTGTGAAACCTCTTGTGAGCTTGTGAATTAAGACACGGTTTAGGCCATACCCATGATTAAAGATCTTGTCCAACCAAAGATGAGTGTTTTGCCTCTAAATCTTTACCAACTCCAATATTAACTCTTGTATTGATTTAAGCCTATGTGCATTAGATCCCCTGTTATAGCTAGTTGTGCTCGCATCACATACCTATTAAGATTTTCTTTTATTTAGTTAAGAAGTTTAAAATTCTCCTTTCTAACAACGTTCAACTGATTTTGGTTCAGCCGGATTCTGGCCGAATGGTACGTTGCCATTCGGGTCCATCGATAGGCAAATTTCTGCGATGATCTTCACGTGAGGATACCTGCAAAACAAAGGAAGGCACGTCGGGGG
>JANKOE010000008.1:17448527-17472486 GCA_026284465.1 Erythroxylum citrifolium
AATCCTTTTTCTATGTCGACGATGTGTATGTATACAACAACATATAAATATAGAGCGAGAAATTTACCCAGAGAGAGAGAGAGAGAGAGAGAGAGAGCAAGAGTGGGTCTCTAAGTGAGCTTCCGCCTTCTCTCTTAGTCTGAGTATGTGAAATGGAACTACGGTGGAGGATCCAGTGCTTCGCGATGTATGATTGCTGATGATTGAAACTTCTCATCTAAACGTTGAATATTTGTATTAGGCATTCTTTTTTTAAGGTGGGCCCATATGATAATGTTGGTTGTGTGGCGAGGGTTAGCACAGGATTATGTAATTTGTTTCTTTCTCTTGTAAAATTAAAAAAAATGCATTGAAATCAAAAGATTGTTTACAAGGAATACATCTACCTTATTGTTAGTTTATGCTCTTGTAACCAATCAATTGGATCCAAATTAATGTATGACATTATATTTTAATTAATGAAAAAGTGTTATTTATCTTTGTGAATTATTTTCATTAATATTTTATGTTTTAATACTAAAGATAAAATCTTTGGAAGAATTACTGTGTAATTGAAATTATGATGATATCATACTTATGAGATTTAATTTACACTTATGTGTTATTCTTAAATGTTCCCAGTTGTAGTTTCATCAAGATTAGATATTGTTAAAATGATAAAACTAGCACACATTATATTTCTTTCATATGAAGGAAGTAATTGATCTCATAAATTAAAGTATAGAGATACTTAAACTAATGTGTGGTGATTATTAGAGAATAAGTCATAGACCCGATTATGAGAATTCCAAATAGAATATTACTTATGTGTCTATAGATTATTTCATAATGATGGTTGTATAATTAATCCTCAGACTTGAGATTACCAAGGTATTTAGTATGGGAATTACTATATTTTGATGTTACTTATGAATCATCCTAGGATAGTTCAGTCGGTAGTAATTGGATACAGTATGAACCATATGTAGATAGTTGAGTAAGTCAATATAGAATTCGTCACTTTAAAGTAATTAAAGAGAATAATCTGTTGTTCTTGATTAGTAATGATTTATGGAATTCTTTGGCTAGAGTGAATTGATATTTGAAAACGAGTTTTTCAAATTTTAATTATAAATCAATTACTAATTAGCAAGAACGAACATAATTGGATAATAAGAGTAGACACCATATCCATACTCTGTGCAATTAGAAAATTGAATGACAAAAGGATTAAATTATACATTATAGTCATGCATGGACAGGTTAAGACAATCACTTTGGCATTCCTAATATTTGGGTAATCATGACATTTTGCTAAACGTCGATCATGATTTATAATTATGAATTATTTAATTGGAGAATTAAAGATAAATTAAAAAAAGAGTTTTAATTCTAATTGTGAATTTGAATTATAATTTATAATCACTGCCAATTTATTAGGAACCTAATGGGTCACACATCAAAGAGCAATTTGTGAAAGAAAAATCAATTTAATTAAGTTGGACTTAATTATAAAGTTTGAGAAACTTTGGGGATCAAATATGAGAAATTTGATTTTATTAAAATTAAATTAATTATAATTTGATTTTAATTTTAATTATAATTATAATTAAAGAGATTTAATTTTAATAAAAGCCTGTTATGATTTTTTCTATTTAAAGGGAAGAGCTTTTTGGAAGCTAATACTTTTTTTTGTCTTCTTTCTATCAAATCAGTTTGAGAATTACTCTGAGAATACCATCAGAAGCTGGACAACTTGAACAGCTCGTGATTGATCAATCGAAAAATGTTTCAAAGATTTTTCAACAGAAAAGCGAGCAAGTTATGATTTCTAAATTGTTTTATGTTTATTCAAGTTTATTTAATTATCAGGATCCGCTCGGAATTTATAAAAATTTTTGTTTTTCGCTACGCCAGTGATTCGATTATGGTCAGATTCCATCACATATCACTCTCATAGAGCATACACCTGACATATCGAAGGATATTGGGAACATACTCTACGAAAATAACACATTAAGACTATTAAATCAATTCATTTTACATTTTAATCCATCGCACATAACATAAAACATTACAATAATCATGTTGTTCCATTTTTATTCACAAATATATATAGTCTCAAATGTCATTACATTTCCAAAATTCACATGTACAATATAGAACAGCTGAAAGATACAATTCTTGATACATTATTATTAAGACATTTGTAGGTACAACTGATCCCGATACTAACCTATATCCAAATGCATAAGTTACTTCAACTAGACTAGCTAGATTTCTCCTTAACCTGAAAAATAATGTTGCAATTTTGATAAGTTTGCGAACTCAGTGAGTGAACCATTATCAATGTGCTCACTCAAAACAAACATAAATATCACAAGTATATAACAAAATTCAATCAATATCTCACATCATTCAGAATCAAATTTCATATATCACATCATTCAAAATTCGGTACCTGATCGCAATGTACATCATATTCCAACAAGTCCATTATAAACACAAGCATTTCATATAATTATTTCATAATAATTCAATCATTCATATCATCCACATGTACACAAACATAGCATATTATTATATCAACCCAATTCAGTCATTCTTTGCAATTATTCACATGATACATGTGAAGATATATATATATGCAATGCACATAAGACTCTACTTTCATTTTTATTTTTATTATGACCGAGTGCCTATTTAATTATGTCGTACTTTTTGTGGATACCGGACTCATTTCATAATTGTCTCGTATCTGTTGCAAATACCGGGCTCATTTTATAACTGTCTCGTACTCAGTGCGGACACTAGCTCATTATCAACTGAGCCTGTGACTTTTGTGCACATTTCCTGAGCTTTAAGCTCTTTTTAAAAAAAATGGTTCTTATAATTCAAAATTATGTTTAAAAAGACTTTCAAAATTTTATCGTAGAAAGTAATAAAATTCTATAAAATTGTTGTAATATAATTTTAAATATTAAAATAACGTAAATGGTGATGATGCTGGTGGTCTGTGCTCTAAATCAATATCCTCCAGGCATAAAGTGATTGAAATGTCATAAGGGAGTTGAAGATGGAGATGTGCCGTGGTAGCAGCAAAGGCAATGGCAATGGCAGGTAAACACTCTCTTATTTAGGGGACGTGATCCTCTGTACCCTCATTCTGTACCTACTATGTGCCCATTGCATCTGAGCCATTTATTTTTGTGAGTCCCACATAAATGAATGGTTCATCACAAAAATAAATGGTTCAGATACAATAAACACAGAGTAGATATAGAATAAGGAGTACAGAAGATTTGAGGACCTCATCTGGGCTTTGCTAATGCTTAAGCACTCTCTCATCCAGGCCTTGCTAATGCAGTTTAATTACAATGCTATTTATTTTGTTTTTTATTTATAGGAGAAAGGAAAGGACATCCCAGATCAGTCGACAAGTCGTTGACAATATCTTAAAATGGAACGGGGCCCACGGTTAGCTCCCAACAAAATATATGCCATTTGGACACGTACATAAAGCACACAAGCATCAACAGGAACTGCTTCTATCGGTGTTTACGCTTTTGATCTCTCAAGTCATCTTAGTAAGTTTCTTCTTCAATTCACATGTCTGAATCTTGTCCAGAAACCGAAAGATCGGAGAATCTGTTAGAATCCTTTTGTTTCTTTTGGGTCTTAATTAGCTGCCATGGAAAAAATTTAAGAAAAGTTCTTTCATTTATCTTTGTTTGTGTGGGTGGTCTTCAAGTCTTCTGCTTTGTTTTTATTGTTTTCTGTTTCTAATCTGTTTGTGCCTTTTTTTTGTAATTATGTTTGCTTGTTCGATTTCGAGGAATCCTTTTTCTGTTCATTTTGGGTCTGGATTTGAGTTACGGGTTCTTTTTACGATTTCTTTTAATTTTTTCAAATTCCTGTTGAATCTTTGGTCGTTTCTCTTAGCTTAGGAACCGAGGCTTAGATCTTCTGTGATAGGAATTCTCAATTTTTTGTTTGTTGTATCGGGGATTTAAGAGGTGAGAAATATGTTGGGATCGGGTTACGTGTTTGATCAACTGATTATGGGTTGTTTATGCGGTTTTTCACGGCATTTGGGTCTCATGTTTACTGGGAACTTCTATCTTTTTGCGGAATAGGAATCCCTTAGTTTGCCTACCAGTAAAAATGAAGGGTGTTTTTACATAAATATGTGCTGGCTATCTCTGGTGATTGAAAATTGTCTTGTAGTTTATATTCCACTTATGATTTTGGCATTGGATTAGGCACAGTTTCATAACTAAAATACTGTAGCAGTAAGAGTGGCTACTGAGCTTGACTCAGAAGGAAAAGGCTCGGCCTTTTTTCTTTTTGGCTAGTTCTTGACAAAAACCCAAGATTGAGAGCCAACAATACCAGAATGGAGCAACTGTTTCAAGAAAGTTTGGAATTAGATTTTGAATATAACAAACGGATAAGGCGTATCTGTAATAGTTCCAATGGCCATTAGGGTAGATGGAGAAAGGCTCTAATACTTGATGTGTTTTTCATCTTTATGGTGTTTAAGTGCCTATAAACCTTCGCTCTCGAAGACATTGCTCTCCTAGATGCAGCGTTTCTAGTATTAGAGACCATGGCTTGTTCTTTTGGTTAGACTTTAGTCTTAAGAAAGGGGGAAGAATGTGGGTTCATGTTTTGCTACTAAATCCATTAGTCAGTGCTATGTGCATTGCGGTCTTATTGCACGTATACTTCCTGTCTTCTGCGGGAAGGACAAAAAGTTAACTCATAAAAGGTTCATGATATTTGATAGCATTATTTTTTATTGATGTGTTGTCAAGTCAAACTTGTGCATGTTATCCATTTCATTCATCTACCCATTTTGGCTATTTCCTGCTTCTTTCCTACAAGTTATTATTGCACGGACACCCTAAAGTTAGCCACAAGCAATTATATCTTTTCATTCTGTGAAAAAACAAGTGCAGATTAATTTTTGCGTTATTAAAATATCACAATGATAATATTGGAAATGACTCCAAACTGTGAAATAAGGGCCTGAACAACCTGAAATCTGATGTTCTTATCTTTCTATTGTTTTCTCTTCCAGAAAAAATTCCCAAACAAGTTGATAAAGCTAATCATGATTAGCAAGGGCAGACCCTCGTGGTAGGGGCTTACGATTTTTGACATTTATTGTCAGATGCGGTGATGCCCTTTCTATCACCATTTGTCTTTTGCTATCAAAATGTGGAACTTTGCATCCAATTGCTTAGCTGGAAGTGTTGGGGTGAGTAGTTCCCCAAGGCTGACTCCAGTTGCTCCAGAGTCCTCAGATGATGAGGCATCGTCTGTTGTTAGCAGAGAAGAAGGTTTAGAGTGTCCAATTTGCTGGGAATCCTTCAACATAGTGGAAAATGTGCCTTATGTCTTATGGTGTGGTCATACTCTTTGTAAAAACTGCATCCTAGGACTCCAATGGGCAGTGGTGAAATTCCCAACATTGCCAATTCAGCTTCCTCTCTTTATTTCCTGTCCATGGTGCAATCTATTATCATTCCGTGTTGTTTACAAAGGCGATCTCAGATTTCCTCGCAAAAATTACTTTCTGCTTTGGATGGTTGAAAGCAAGAACAGTGACCAAAACAAGCCTCATTCCAACTTCTGTGAAGATCATCAATCTCTTTGGTCATCCAACAGCAATCCAGCCCAGGGGAATCAGATCAATTCTGGTGACATAAGAAGAGGGCAACACATTCATCATCCCGGGCCATCAGGAACAAGCCATAATCATAATGATTTCAACAGTTACCTCAATATGGGGAGAATTAATTCTTCCCTTCAGAAGTCTCTGATTTTCTTTGTTCATCTAACGGCCAAATTCCCATTGGTTGTCATAGTCCTTTTGATTATTTTATATGCAATACCTGCCAGTGCAGCCATTCTAGTCCTGTACATTCTTATCACTCTTTTATTTGCTATCCCGTCATTCCTCATCTTGTACTTTTCTTATCCTAGTCTGGATTGGCTTGTCAGAGAAATCTTTACTTGATACAAGGTTACCTTGGTCCTACAGTGCTCCGAATAGAGGTTTGCACCCCGTAAATGAGGCAGGCTCTTGCCGTATATGAATGGTTGCATTATGGATATGCGAAGCTTTTGTATGTATTAGCGGCTCAAGTGTTTCTATGCATGGAGATCAAGACCTGACAAACTTAGAATACGCTTTACTCTGTTGTACATAAATCATTGTTTTATTGTGTGGAAATCTGTGCTATTCTATGTTAATTGGAGGTTCAAGTCTCAAACTGTATGAATTTAATATTTCTAAATTATGTATATGAGGGCTATTTTTTAATAGCTCTTGGTTATCTAAAAGTGAACTTTCATTTCAGAGAATGGCTGAATGCTGATTACTGAATGTGGAGTTAATGGCATATTTCTCTACTGGTATCAAATTTAGAACCAAACTAGAAATTTGATTACTGTGATCGTGAATGAAATAAAATTATATGGTCAATGGATGTGTCTCCACTTTTTATGATCCTGTTAATGATCTGAAATATTTGAAGGTACAGGCGGATATAATGTTTTTGTGACTGTAAAGCTACTCCTGGACTTCCAGGGTAGAACTAGAACTTGCAAAGAGCCTACCAACAGAAATCCATTTGGAAACTTCATGTCCACATTCAGTCTAACATCAAATGGTTATTATTTGTACGAGGAGGCACTTCAAGAGTACCTGATCTTTAGTTTCTTGCAAGTAAGAAGCACAAATGATGGAAGCAATTTAGATAGCATTACATGACAACAGTGAACCAAAAATTTTGTGGGCTAGTTGGCCTGATGTATATGGCCAGATTAACTCGGACATAGTCTATGGTTTAAGAAAGTTCCGTCGCATTCTTGTTGCCATATTCCTTTGCGTTTCCCCACATCCACAATAATTTCCTGGACAAATCCATGTAGGAAAATCCAACACGGACAAGCCTCCACGTGTCATTATCATAGCCAGGAGATTGGCAGCTCTCCGACCTCATGCCCAACCCATCAACCTCAGCCTCTCTGGTCATGTGAGAAAGAAAATCTAAAACTTCCATAAACTAGGAGGAAAGTAAAAGAAAAAAATGGTGGCAGCCATCACTATTGCTTCCCCAAAATCAAGAATCTTGCAGAACCCAATCCCTTCTAAGGACCCAAGTTATAGCTTTTATGGTGTATCCTTGAAGAGTCTTTCTTCACAACTAAAACCCAGAAACAAAAGGAATGGCGACATCAGCTTGGTGGTTGCTGCAACAAACAGCACAGCTTCCTCAACTGACACTAAAAACAGCGGCGGTGGCAGGTTTTACCTTAACTTTACAGGGTTTCCGTTTCCTCTTGGCCCCTTCCTTAACAGGCGAACTATAAGAACTGAGGTTAGTGTCTTTAACTGCAATTTGGCACGCAAAGTTATTGATGTGAGCTTCCTCTAGGTCAAAAACCCATAAAACAAAAATACCCATTGAAATCATCATCACCTCGACGTAATCTTTCCGCGGTCCGCGTCAGTTATCATGCTCAATAACTCTGGATTTTAGGGGTATCACGCTGAAATATTTACAAGACCAAGCCTTTGGTTTAATGATTGTGGCATCATGTTCTTGTGTTACGCACAGATTCTCCCAGTGTCTGTAGTTATATGTACCAATACCCGTGATCTATTCCACAAATTCTGATATCATTATAGTAGCTAAGCATGTCACCTGTCGCAGGTTGTCATGTCAATAATGTTCTCTTGTTCCTGATAAGCAAATTAGGTTGTCTGATGCTTCTTAATGGGCTTATGCGTATATGTCCAATTTTGTATGTCCTAATCCTTAATAGGCAGGTAGATAATTACTCCCAACTATTTTGACCTCCATTTAGCTACTGTTAATATTATCTTCTTTTATAAGAAAGACAAAAAGAAAACTTTGTGCTTGTTGATCAATCTGAAGCTTTAAATTGCTGTACTTCAAGCTCTCTCCGGACAGAACTTGAGGTTTTATGATTGTATCGCTGATGTCTTGCAGCTGTAAAGGTTCTTAAAAGAGATAAGTAAGTGAAGAAGCAGCAAAATGGGAGGGGAAAACCATGTTTGAGAGGCCCTTCTAGAACTAGAAGTAGGCTTTACAAAACGAGCAAATATGTCCATGTGGTTAATACGATCCATCATAGTGAAAGGCTGTTTTTCTTTCTGTTCAAAAGCTTATTTGAATATCGATAGCCTAATGTTGTTGCAAGTTTTTCAATGATAGACGGCATATATCCATCATATTACAGGGAATCTTAGGCACTGCCCTATTTGAAATGTTTATATATGCAAAAGGGAAGATAAAAAGGTATCTTTACAGAGCCTGAGGACTTTATCATTCACTATCATTTTTGGTTTGTTTCTCATAACTTGATGTGAATACTGCTGCTTATATTAATTGGAGTAGCAAGGTGCCCTTGTTCTTTCTCCCATGGAGAGAAACAATTAGACATTAAAGATTTAGATCATTAAATTCTACGTCAATGAAACTTTCTAGTGGAGTTTAAAAATGTGTGCCCCTATAGTAACTTTTGTATACATGTACGTTTAGTATGCCACAAGCGATAGGATTTCCATCTGGAGATATGTTTCTAGTTTCTGCTTGACTAATTTGTAGTTAAATACTAATGCAATAGGCAAGGAAAGAGTTGTATCTTCTATCATATGGGAAAATATGGGGAAACACTTCCAACTTGTTTACTGGCGCCATTCTTGTACTTTTGTGTAGCGGTTTTGTTGAGTAGATTATTTGCTCATATTGCTGTAAAACTTTGCAGGCTGTGAAGGGTTGTATATGGCTATTTGAACAAGAACAGGCATTGGGCTTTAGCAGTGTCTCAACAAATATTCGCATGACTGTTATCAAGTTAAAATCTGGGGGGTTATGGGTACATGCCCCCATTGCTCCAACCAAGGAGTGTATTGAGGTTCTGCCTTATTTATTTTACTAATAAAACAAATTATCAATCATTTATCTGAGTCCTAACTTTGCTTCGCCTAACGTGTTCCTTCCTATAACAGAATCTGCTAAATTAAGTTAATATTTTTCTGCATTGTTTTGTAAAGGAACTCAGAGGCTACTATACCTTGTAAGTTTAAAGAACCCATTATAGATCAGAAACATATTCGTAGGCTATAGAAGGATACACTTCGTTGGGGAGAGAAAATGACAAATAAAAAAATTTTGGCACAACCACAAGGCTGTGGATGCATATCTGTCATGAATCTTCATTGCTACGTACTACGTGTATTTAGGGGATACAAAAAGGCTAATTTGCTAATGGCATGGCATATATGCGTATGGAATCTAATGGAGATGAAGACAAAGCTAAGATACAACAGTATTGTTGTTATTGTCTTATGATTGATTTTCCTTGATTTAGAAATTGCCTACTCTTTGGAACAGATACCATTGTTATTTAGCCTCACAAAAAATTAACATTTTCATGTAAATGAAACCAGAAGTCGTATGTTTTGACTTTGGATAATTCTCTAGAAAAACCAGCTGATCAGCAAACTTCTATCTTTATTTCAGTTCTTTTAACATAAAATTTTGCTTCTTGCAGTATTTTATTCTTCATGTGCTCCTGTTAACTTAAGCCTGCCCTGCAAAATCTGGTGCCTGTTTGACAAGCATTATGTCTTGCAGCTCATGAAAGAGTTGGGAGCACCAGTGGAATACATTGTCCTGCCTACGTTCGCTTACGAGCATAAAATATTTGTTGGCCCCTTTTCTAGAAAATTTCCGAAGGCCCAAATATGGGTAGCCCCAAGGCAATGGAGTTGGCCGTTGAATTTGCCACTTGAGTTTTTTGGAATCTTTCGTTCTAAAACGTTGAAACATGAGGATTTGTCTACTCCATGGGCCGATGAAATTGAACAGAAAGTTCTAAGCTCACCGGAAGTTGGTAATATTGTTGGCAACATTGAATAAATCTTCATTTGGAAAAATCATGATAGAACTAGATTTGTTGTATTTTATCTCAGGAATTGGACCGTATGTTGAGGTAGCTTTCTATCACAAGCGTTCAAGAACACTACTGGTAACGGATGCTGTAATCTATGTCCCACGAAAGCCACCAGAATGTATTAGCAAAGACTCATTGTTGGCATCAGCAAAGAATGGGTTGGCTGTAAAGATTCTTAGTAAAGGAAAAGAAGTTCCTGAGGAACCTGTTGTTGACAACCAGATGAACCGTCAAAAAGGTTAGTCCTCTACACGAGCTAGGCTAGTAGAAAAAACAATCCAAGATTTTCATACATCTATATAAGTTCCATTGGTGCAGGGTGGGAAAGAATGGTCCTCCAGATCTTGTTTCTCGGTCCATCTAATTTGTTGGAACCTAATGCTAGCTTTGCTCAGATGTCACAAAAGTTGATTGTTTCACCTATTGTGAAGACTCTGGTGTTTAGCAAAGTTCCTGAGAAGGTATATATTCTAGATCATTCCCTAAAAATATTTTCTACTTCTATTCAATGATTACATAGGCCTGAAGGCATTCACACTTCAATCTATCTTCATACATAAAGCTGCTGGTGGTAATTGATTGAACCAAATGGGGCATTTAGTGAGTTTTATTGTAAATGTGAACCTTCCTGATTAAGTGAAGTGAGAATACTGAATATTCGGCGCTGGTACCATTGTTTTAATGTTTTCTTAATGTATACTTGCTAAAAACCAGGTCAGGGATTGGATTGATAGCATTGCCCGAGACTGGAAATTCAAGAGAATAATCCCTGCTCATTTTGCTGGTCCAATAAATGCAAGCAGGTCTGATTTCTTGGCTGCATTTGCATTTCTTGATGATCTACTGGGTGAGCAAGCTCGGCCTTCACTTTCTCTCCTATTTACATCACTTTTGGGCAAAGCAGCCAGTTACTTTCCCCCAGATGACATGAGGACATTATCATCTCTGGATGAGTTTCTAGTCTCGATAGGTGTCGTGAAGAAGACTGTCTCCGGCCGGAAAAGAATAGCATTACGATAAAGTTAGCTGCAAAGTTTCATCTCTTCAAATTTACACGTGTATATCCAAAAGCTTGATGATCACTGCTGTGCACATATATTAAGGGAAACATCATGTCTTTAATCAACTTGGAGGTTTCAAGTTGTCTGTGATTTAGATGCTTTAAGATAAAAGTAGAGAGATTATCTCTTTTTCCAGTGCTTTGCTGGTAAGAGAAGAGTCTTCACAAAACTAGTTCTCTCTACAACTTTTGTGCCAGCTAAAGAAACAATAAAGGTAGCTCTAAAATGGTGTCTCTCTGGTGCAAGAAAATAACATAATGTAGGTTCATGCTTCCTTTGGCTTTCATGTTATGCCTTCTTCATATCATACATGAGAAGAATAGGACTTAATGAGACCCATGGAACTTTGACCCTCCTGAACTAAGCTAAGCTGCCACCACCTAAAATGAAACTTCATGCCCACATGCATGCATACGAGCAAAAGTTTACAACAACAGAAAAGAAAAGGATATTGGTTTTATGTGGTCCAATCCTTAATCCACCACTCTTTTTCTTTTAGAAACCGACCTTGCTCACCCCAAAGAGCATGCTGGACCTGGAGCATGTGAGTGAGAGAGAATCCAATGTGATTTTCTACTATTACTCAATTTGTCCGTTTCATCTTACTTTCTTTTGACGAAACAGAACATACAATGTGTACTAGTGCCAGCCATAGAAGTTAGAAATGATGCAATAAACAATTACAAAAAGAGGCTCAGCCTTTTTTTTCGCGGTTGGAAAAGTTAATAGTCCATCCTTTTAAGTTGTGGCATTCCATGCAGTTGCAGCCTTTCTCTCCCTTCTGAAGAGCCAGTTGAAATTAGCTATTTTCTCTTTTGAGGGATTTGCAACAAACGCCATTGACATTGGGTACCTACCAATGCATGCCATATCCTCCTGGTGCACAAAGCTCTCATTTTGTTGCTGCCCCACAAACTCAACAAACCACCCAATGATGCATTTATGTGCATTACATTTGACTTTTCCCTTCATCTTCATAATGAAGTTGTACAAAGTTTAGTCTCTAGCAATTCCCTTTCTCCCTCAGATTAGAAATATTAAAAAAAAAACCATAATTGACCAACTATAACTATACTTAGGTGATAAGCATTACCACAAATAATTCCAAGTATATTAATGTTAGAGAGTTGTACATTAGTTGCTTGGATTGAATTGTAAATCGAAAACATGAAAAGATCGTCACAACGTGAACACATTAATCTATGTTGACCTTGATAACAATATATAGATTTTATGGTTTTTTAAAATATTTTTATTATAAAGAATTTAATTTTGGACTCTCTCTCTCTCTCTCTCTCTCTCTCTACTTAACGTGTACAGAAAACCAACACAAACGCGTATATAGGGGAGGAAAGCTCTCCAAACGCCAGAAACGGAAATCCAGATTGCTTGCACCAGCGCACAAACATTGAGAAACCAACAAAAGTACACACGAAACAGATAAAGTGGGATCATATTGTTATGTCACCTTTGTAGAGATATACGTTGCCAGTTTCTTCGCGTCCTGGTTAAGCACAGTATTAGTTTTTCAGAGGTATGTCTGTTTCCTATCTTTGTTAAAGCTTAAATATTTTCGGCAGATTCGATGTGGATTTATCCTTTTATCAACATGGTTCCCTTCTAAATGGGATTTTAGTGATGGGTTTTTCTGGCTCTGTTTTCACTTTCATTCTTTTGGTATTCGTGTTTTTTTTTTCCCGACATACGTTGTTCTTGGGTTTCGGTGGATGGTTGTATTGTGCTTTCTTTTTCATTTGTTTGTGGTTTTCAAGATTGTATAATCCTTTTTCTAAATTAAAAGTTTTCATATATTTCGTCATCTACGTCTGTTTAGCTTAGAATGATTAGTATCAGCTTATTTTGTTAATGCATCTGAAAGGAATTGATAAGTTTACGGTAGGTGCTAATCATATATGTTGTTCTTCATCGGACTTTCTTCTCAACAGTTCATCTGGACTTGAAATGATTTTTAATTAGATATAGGCGCATTCAGTTACATTTATTCAAAGCCTTCAAATTTGTCCTAATTCCGTGGTTCAATCAACGGTGCTATGGTACTTTATTGCGTTGTCTCTTTTGCTTTGTTATTTTCTGTATGTTTTTATCCTCCACGACAGTGCTTCAAATATGATTGAAAGGCTAGATTCTAAAGCACGGCAATTTTTGTTTTGATATTGTTTCTAGTTCAGAAATGAGCTGCATTCTCTTGAATTTTGTTCCTTTTTTTAAGCTCTTTGGTGGAGGATCACAAAGTTAATGAGTGCTTCACATGGCTGATCATTCATGGTATCCATTGTTTTCATCTCAAGGCAATTATACATTATTGTTTCCTGTCAAGGGGCATCGTAAATGTCTTTTGCTGGATGTCGTTCTCAATTCACGTTAATATCCAAACATCTATTTGTGAGCTATCTTTCTATGTGGAGCACCATATGAGAAACATATTCATCATCTTTAAAACGTAAAAGCCGTACTTTGTTCCCTGGGATCTCTAATCCATATGTTTCCTCTTTTCAGTTTGTCTCAGCTGATGGCTGAGAAGAGCATTAGCCTACCTGTGAGCCCAAATTCAAATGATTCAAATTTAGTTAATTCCAGAAGAAGTTCTCTGGGAAACTTGAGTTCTTCAAAGCGTGGAGAATCTTTTCTGCCTCACTATCTCCGAGCTTCTACGGGTTCATGCCATGACCTTTGTAAATATGGGAGGAAACATGAATTTGAAGAAAAGGCAAGACGTCCAATAAGAAAAATCTTGAAGAAACCATCTTATGGCCAAGGTTCACTGGAGGTTCAGCCACAGAGGGACAAAACATCAGCAGTTAAAGTCCAACCCAGTGCTAAGTCAAGTACCCTTGCAACTAATACTCCTGAGGTTATCAAGAGGGAATTGCCAACAAAATCAATTAGCAATAAGACTTCATCTTGCAAGGAAGTTCTGGACGAAAGGACTTCTGATGAGGCTTTGTTAGCAAAATTAGTTGATCCCAAAACTCCATTGTTGAGAGAAGTAATCATCAAAGAGAAAAAGAAGGGACTTTCAGCAGATTTTTCAGTTGATGGCCAAAGTTCAATATCAAACGAAACTTATGATAAGAAGAAGAATAAGAAGCTAGAGCAGGAAAACAAGATGAGACCAGTGATTAGGCTCAATACTTTATATGACTTGAGAAGTCATTCATCAAAAATAACCAGCAAACAGGTTTTGTCATCATCTTCTAAAAAATTAGAGGTCTTATTGCATCAATCTTCATCAAAAGCTAAAGAGTTGAACTACTCTTCGAAGCATACTTCTTCAATTTCGTCCCCATCTTCTGGAAAACTAGGGGTCTCATCGAGCAAAGATTTTACAGAAGATATGAATTTCAATCTTAACCGTGCTTCTTCTTTGAAGTTAAAACTGTCGTCTCCTGGTGCTTTGAGAGTATCAAGTGCCAAAAACAACAGTGATGTCATCAAAGCACAGACGATAGGTTCCTCCAAGACATCTGTGAAGAAGATACAAGCATACGGAAGAGCTTCATCATCCCCTAAAAGTTCTTCAGGTGGGATTGCAATTGGACTGGCATCTCCGAGGGCTTCACATAGAGTTGCAAACCTATATGCAAGGAAGCATAGTAGCTTGAAAGTTGCATCTTCACTTAAGAATCGGAACAAGTTGGATAAGCTTGATGCCGAGCAGCCCAAGCCTAAGAGTTCCAAGACTGACCTCCCAAAAAATGATGAGGTCCAGGAGAAGACATTGCACGTCATCAAGATAGAGACTGATAATAAATATTTGGGATGTGATTGCAATGAGAACATTTCTGTTGAATTATCCCGATCCCCACTTGCATCATCCGACTCTCATCCCTTTCCAAAGTCTCCTATCTCATTAAACCCTGACAAAGATGTTGAAGAGGAATCTGATTATATCGTTTCTGAAGCAGAATATGACTCTATCACTGACAATGATGAAATTGAGCATGTGGGAGAAGCTGTGACGTTTAAAGGCGAAAACAAGTTGGGAAGAATGAAGGATGGGACTGTTCCCCCGGGCCACAAGGATGAGCAACCTGTGAAGTTACATTTCAGGAGGGGGAAAGTGGTTGAAATTCAATCAGCACATGATGGTCCAAGGAGGTTGAAGTTCAGGCGAGGACGAGTGTTGGGCACTGACCAAACTCTCAAAGCTGGTGCCAGAATAAGCTTCAGGAGGAAAGTGGCTGAAGGAAATACAAATGACAAAAAATCTGATGCAGAAAAGGTCACTCTGAGACATCAAGAAGATGTTCACAAAAGGAAAGATGCGCAGGGTCTGTTCAATAACGTCATTGAAGAAACGGCAAGTAAACTTGTTGAGACCAGGAAGAGCAAGGTTAAGGCCTTGGTGGGTGCATTTGAAACAGTGATCTATCTCCAGGATGGCAAGCCCTCTCCAAATGTTGGCTCGTGAGTTTTAATTCAATGCAAGCTGTAAAGAAACTTATAAGAAATCAAATCAGGGATTTTGAAATATGCCATAAATGAAAAAAGAAAGTTGGGTTGGGATAATACTTCTATTGCAAAAGGAAGGACAGAAAAATAAACATAAGCTTAAAAGTGAGTTATGCAAGTAATGAGCTTATAAAGATGTGGAAGCAAAGGGATAGTTTCGTTTTGTTGACCTGCAGACATGGGAGAAGTGAGAAATCTTGGCATTCTTCAATATATACTAACCTTATCTGAAACTTTGCCTTCCATGAATAAACGAAGTAAATGATGTAGAGCGAGGGGGAAAGAAAGCCCTGCCGTGCGATTTCTTCTTTCTTTTTATAATTTGATGTGGTCGCTAAGCATGTTATTGGTTTGCAAGATTGGTGAGATTGTTTGGAGCAAACATTCAGATTCAGTTGTGTACTGCAGTTTGTTTCCTAATCTCTATCCACAGAATGTGCGTCTGACCTGAAATGGCCGGATGTGTAGGGTCTCCTCGTAATTTTGCTCATGGTCCAATTGTATGAATACGAGGAAATTATTGATGTAAAAAGCATTTGGTTCAGAAAATGCGAAATAGAGCCCCAAAAGAAGGTTGCTTCCCATACGAAAATCCAATTATACCATTTCCAAAGTTCCAACCTTTAACAGTTCTTCCTTAACTATTCTGAATTCTGACGCAGATGACAGGAGAAGGAGACGCTCAAAGTTTGACATCATCCCCAGTCAACTCCGGTGATAAGATGTATGTACATGTATTTAAGTTTATGGAAACGCAATTTGGATTACCACAAAAGAAAGATAGATATTGAGAACGTAACCATCAAGTTGACAGTAATAGGCTAATAATCACAAGTCCCAGAAAATGTTACGCCCGACGCAACACGTGGACTTTAAGAATCTTTTATTGTCATGCTTTACCCAAAATCGCTTCCCGGTAACTGCTGACAGATAAGCTAACAAGTGGTCCTCCATGGCCTCAGTGAAACGCCATCTCATGATTTTTAATGCCTCTTACTAACATGGCATGACCGTACTTGTCTTTGAATTCAAGAAAAAACGGGTATTTTAATATTGTTCTTCTACTAAGTTGCTTGAACTTAGGCCTCATCTTCTTGCTATTCTGTCTCAGACTCACACCCATCTCATTCTCTGCACTGCCTCTTCATTTCTCTGTCTGCAAGTCTATTGTCCTTTAGGAACAATTTTATCAGCTTAACCATTTTACTTTGCATGTAAGTCAACCTTCCTTTTTTTTTTGTATTTAAACTACTTTTTTTTCTGTACCTAGCTGTTTGTTAAGCTCTTACCTTTTCTCATTTCTCTTCTCCCCAGAGTCGAAATTTTCGTTTTTGAGCAATGAAAGGGGATGCTTTTTCCGTTCAGGTAAGAAATACAGATCCGGCTGATCTCAGCTTCTTTACTTGTGTGTTTCTTAGTTGATGTAGATGTGGGCTGAAGTTTTGTTTCTTTGTGCAATCAATTTAAAAGCTCAAGTCGGTTTGTGCTAGATTCTCGTAGTTGTCCCGAATTTTGATTTGGGGTTTTATCTAATTGCTTGAACTTTTGATATAAAGCTTTCTTGGATCTGGGACTTTCATGGAAAGTTTATGCATTGACGAAACAAGCCATGTCTGTGTTTTCCTTAAATCTAGAACTCCAAAAGGTATCATCTTCTCAGTTTGGGTAGTGCTATCGGTATGGGCTTTTGTCAATGTTTTGTTATAATCAGTCTGATAACTATTTTCACAAAAAGAAAAAATCAAATGAATAATAAAAGGCAGTAAACAACTCGAGAATGGAGAACTGTTCTGTATGCATGTTTGAAGTAAACCGAAATTTGAGAAAATTTTATATTCCATGCTTAGGTATGATTGTTTTATGGTTTTGCCTTCTCTGATTTTGGGGAAAGTTTCTTATTCCCTGCGTTAAAGTTATGCACTTTCTGTAGCTTTAGAACTGCGACTTTAGTTAAATATGCTTGAACTGTCTAAAAGGCTGGCCCTGGTGGAATTAGTAAATTATTTAAATAAGTGTACAACTATGTTGAGTTCTTTGGACAGGAAAGGCCTAAGTTAATATTTCATTGATTCAAAGTGAGTTAAATTGATGTTGGTGCAGGTCGTTAGCAAAATTTGTGGTATGATTTGTATCTATGTTTGTTGTGTTTTTGTTAAATTGTGTTGAAGAGTCACGAGAAAGCTTATAGTAGCTATGAAGGTAGGGGATTAGATGAATTACAAAGCATAAGAGCATTTGAGGACTTTTACAATCATGTTAGCTATTCCTTAGTAATAACTTCTTTTTATGCTACTACTTTGGAGGAGCAGCATGGGTTTTTTGCCTTTATGTTGGTGTTTGACTTTAAATTCAGCCTTTTGCTTTCTTAACCAATTTGGATGGACTTTCATTGATTTTATATTTCAGTAAATTTGAACATAAAGGATTATCCTTCAATGGATGTATCTGACAGTAAGCGTTAATTGATATTTTTTTGTCACTTTTACTTGTTTATTGCTCACATATAATGGCATCTCTGGGGATAAGGATGCATGTAATGTCTATTTTACCCCATGAGCATGTTGATACTTTTGTCTTTTACCTGATTTCTTAAATTTTACTTTTATGTTACTTGTTCATATCACACTTATGCTCCTTTTGGTTGAAGTTTGTATGCAAAATCTAGTTTTTCTCCACTGCATAGAAACAAGAACCCTATTGGAATGCCTTGATATAGCTCTTACTCTGGCTTGTGATTGAGGCCTGAATCGTTCACTCCAACTAATTTATTTTCATTTGTAAGGTTCTGAGTGCTGTTGCATTAGTCTCACCTATTACATCTTTGCGTCTTTATAGTTTATAATGGACTCCACAAATATTGACAATACTATTGTTTTTTCCTTCCTCACTAGGTGGACTAAATGATCTTAACAAAGCAATATCGTTGCACACATTCATCAAGTTGTCAATGCATAAAAGGGCATCTAAGTGAAGATGTGATATTTCTGGTGTTTCAACAGCTGAAGTGGAATCCTAAATTGATTGCTACTTTATCATGTGTGTGCAAGTGGTTTGATGATATTGCCAAGCGAGTGCTATGGAAGGAGTTTTGCCGCACCAGGGCTCCTAAAATGATGCTTGATTTGCAATCTAGTGGAAGCCACAGTGTTGATGGGAATTGGAGAGCACTTGGAAAGTTGCTTATTTACTGTTCAGGATGTAGCAAGGGTTGTCTGTTCAATAATATTCATATCCCTGGTCATTTTGTTTACAGGACTCGGTTTTCTAGAACTTCAGGAAAGAGCTTCCTTTTACCACAGTGCAGAACAGATATTTTATATGTTTCTGATCCTTGTGAACATCTTGAACAAGGGGAAGAAGGGGAGGATTTGGGTTTTTTCCGAGGGGTTTTCAAGTCATTCTCAGTGTCAAAGGTCAGGAGTATGCTGATTAAAAAGGAGGCTCAGTTTCATCCAACAGAGGTATGCCCTTATTGTAAGGCAAAGTTGTGGAGTATGGAACAAGCCAAAATGATACCACAGAGTGCCAGCTGTAGGCTGGGTGCCTATGAAGATTGCGTTGAGTATTATGTGTGCCTCAATGGACATATGCTTGGAATCTGCACTCTTTTACCCTTGTCTGATTCAGAAGAGGCATCTGAGTTAGAGTGATGGTCAAAATGAAGTTGAGGTATCTTTCTTAACTATACATTTCATTTTTCTTATGTAACATTGTTACCAAATTCTGTTGGATGTTAACTTGATTTATTCTGAACTCTGTAATGGGAGGATAGTTAAGAATAATCTAGGCTGACTTGATACTTGATAATGGGCTTTATGTTCAAAAACATTCTCCGAAAACAATGGGCTTCTATATGAAGTTCATCAATTCATACATCTCATTGATGAACATGTTTTCGTCTATTCTGATTTGCTAAAATAGATTTAAGTGCAAAAATTATGGTGTCAGAAATTGTGGAGGGGACTGAACTACAGTTCTTTTGTGGCTGCATTTAAGGATGAAATTTAATTGCTTCAACACCAGAGGTGGATAGATATGTTGCTATTCAGCTAAACTTTGATCTTGACCTAATTTGATTACTTCATTTTGAGCAGTGCATTCTGCAATTTAAAAGTGCTAAATCACATTTCAATTGGAACATGTTCTTCACCACATTATTTTTTAAAATAGATTTAAGTACATGAATTCAATCATCTGCAGACATTAGTGCACCCATATCAACTTTTTGCATTCAGAAAGTTTTTTGATGATCATCCATCAAGTTATCCTTAATTAAAGCAGCTTCACCTTCCTATCAACCCACTCAGTTCTTGACTTGTTTTTCTTCAAATTTCCCTTTTCTTTCTTTTCATATTATATTTAAACTCTTGGTTGTTAATTTATTGTCCATGATGTATCATTACTGCTGCAGGTGACGCACTTTTGCTTCCTATACTAAATCTTTTAGTGGAGCGAAATGAAGCTAAGCTTTGCATATGTTACGAGCCTTTTGTTTCCTCTTTCTGTGCCCAAAATCCATGTTTATTAGAAATATTTTGTGTTCTCTTTATTGAATTATTGGCAGAATTCTTTTGCTTAATTAGTTGCATTGATTGCAGGCAGGAGTGCTTTTCTTCTTCTCTGAGAACTCAACCAATGTGCTTGCAATTGGTGAAGGCTGACTGGTACATTAGAAGGCCGGAGCTGCTTCACATTCTTGCTCTGGTCAAATGTTTCAATGTGAGTGGTTCAGATCGGAGCTATTGCTGACCGTTCTATTTATCATCCAACTTAATCTTAACATGTAATAGTGTACACATTTTATGTATGTCCCATACACTAATTTGGATGGCAGAGTGGTCATTACTTATAAGTAATTCACACATACCTTAACTTGTGGCTGATCAATTGTGTAGGCTGTGAACTTGATCTTGTGTGTGAATAATAATTGAATCTAGCGACTTTATGAATAAAATTTTCCATAGATTGTTAGGCGGATGGTTAAATTTTTATTTGTGCTTCTTTGTGTAGATTTGTATCTAAGTTATAGATCCCTGCTTTTGTTTGCCTGCCTGTGATCCTAGTTCTTGCATTCCAAATGTGCTGCTTGTTGGTCTTTCTAAAATATAAGCCCACGCAAGCTACACCCGACCAAATTGCTGTTCCAGTGGCATGATCTCGTTTTCATTAAGTATATATATACTAAGAACGAATGAGATGGACGATCACGAAATTTCATCCTACCGTCCGTTTCGTGAACAGCTCGGATCATTCCCGTTTATACTCTTAGTTACGCCTGTTACTTAAATAGTTATAGCCGTGATTAATGCCATTTTTTTTTCTTACTTTCTATTCCTACATGCATGTTACCATCTACTAAGGGCAAATGTACGACCACGTATTTCTGCATGCTATACTACAATGTTTGAATAAAATATATAGCATAATTTAAACAAATATTTATAATTTTGACGTTTCAAAATTTCAATCCAACAACTTCCGAAAAAATTTCAACCCAACTTATAAGTCAAACCTCATATGTTGCTATTGACAGATGTTGTTTGATGTAACAATTCATTTACGACGAAAGATGAAAGCTTGTTTTAAAAGAAAGGAGATTATAAAAAAAAACATAATAAAATGAAAATTTTCATAGAAGAAAATTATTCATCATCGTGAATTTTCGAACAAATACGATGCATCACATCACAAAATACAATCTTCCAACAAATAAGCGGCCGATTTCAACAAACAATCTTTAAGTATTATATATTAACAAAAGGGATGACGGCCACACTTTTTCATTCAATCGTCCAATTCATCTAACGGCTCTGGTTTTAACAATCCATGCTCTTCGTCAACTCACAAGTATATACTATTGCATGCACGGTCGTGACTTATTAACTCACAACCGTGCATGTTATTATCATTTATTAATTATTATTTTATCATTAATTATGATATTATTTATT
The DNA here is from genome assembly GCA_026284465.1 of Erythroxylum citrifolium. Lineage (NCBI taxonomy): Eukaryota > Viridiplantae > Streptophyta > Magnoliopsida > Malpighiales > Erythroxylaceae > Erythroxylum > Erythroxylum citrifolium. Next base: position 17,469,988 of record JANKOE010000008.1, read on the forward strand.
ATTAAATATTTTTATTTATGTTATTATTAATTATAAATTAGTACATGTTTTATTTATTCTTATTATTAATTAATTGTTAATTATGTAATCATTAATTATTATTATTATTAACTATATACTATTGCATGCACAGTTGTAACTAAACAAGTCACAACCATGCGTGTTATTATTAATTATTAAATATTATTAATTAATTATAATTTAATTATTATGCATGTTATTATTAATTATTAATTATTATTATTTAATTATTAAGTCTATGCTAATGACTAGTCGGATCTTCGTCCTCCTCCTAACGTGTATTACATCTAATGGTCCCAATTTATTCCATTTACTTTTAAATAGTGTGGAAACAAATTTTGTGTATCCTTCTCCTTCCTTTCGATAAAAAAAAGCTGACACAAATCTTGAGTAATCAAGTGGGAAGGCTAACGAAATCTTGGTAGTTTCTGCAGCATTAACTACATTAACTGAAACCTATCAACCCAATTAATAAATAAATCAATCTCTTTCGTCCTCCTCCTTGCTAACTCTCCTAATCTCTCCTGCTCTCTTTAATCTTTAATTAATTATTAATTTTTTATTATCAGTTATTAATTATGTTGCATGTTATTATTAATTATTAAATATTATTAATTAATTATTTTAAGGAAGGTCATAGGTGTGACTCTTAATTAAATACAATTAATTAATTAACTAAAATATAATTATTTAATTAATTAACTAAAATATGAAATATAATTAATTGATTAATTAATTAAAATACAATTATATTAATTAATTACAATGTAATTATATTAATTAATTAATTGAAATATCATTTAATGTTATTATTAATTATTAATTATTACTTAGTTAATTAAGTACTATTTACTAGGGTGCGCCTGTGACATATATTTTTTATTTTAAATTAAATATAATTAATTAATAGACTAATTAAAATGTAATTAATTGATCGATTAATTAAAATATAATTAACACATATATAAAATTTATTTATTTAATTAATTAAAATATAATTAATTCTAACGATTGCTCCAATTTCACTTTATTAAGCACTATATGGCAATAGTTCACACATGAAAACTGAAGAATGACTTCATTGTTGCTACCAATTAATAACTCTTTAATTCTTTCCAACAAAAGGTCTCAATCACACTGTAGAGACAATAATAAATCGTCCTCCTCTCTTACTGCTTCTTTCCCCAATCTCTCTGCCACCAATTAATAACTCTTACCTCTCCACTTCCTCCAATGCCTGATCTTGCTATTACTCCGTCATCGGCATTCGCAATGACACCTATCAACCCAAAATTTGCACTTGCTTAAAAAGAGACAATCTGTGTTATCATTTTTCTCTCACGCACATCATTATCTAGGGTTTCGTAAAATTGGGGACAAAGAAATTGAGACCTTCTCTCTCCCTCTCATTTACAAACATCGACCAACAATTCTCTGTTTTTCAAATGGGGCAAGCTAAAGAAATGGATTCAGAAACCAACACAGTAAGTTGAATTGCTTTATGATTCTTCTATCCTTTTGACGTATATCGTATTCTAGATCAATCTAAAATGTCTCTTTCACCCAAACTATCAAACACGTTATCAACAACAACAACCTCTCCCTTTTGTGTTTGTTAATACATCAAGTAGAAAATGTGAGCCAAGTTTAAGATTAATTGTGTCTGTTTCTCAAGTAAAATGGTCTAACACCTATATGCTTTGTGAGCAAGAGAAAGTTTGCTATAGATGTCGACACATTTTGTTTTATAACAACTTGATGAATTTAATGGCAGGCATATGAGTTTTTTTATTTCAAATGTGGGAACTGCTTTTTCTGTTAAGGTGAATTTCATGCTTGTTGATGTTTTAATTATTTATTTTAAAAAAAAACTCTATTATTTTTTAGTCGAAGGACATACTGATGATAATTTAAGCAGGTAGGCACTTTAAGAGAACCTCAAAGACTCTATGATGAGATTGAGTCAGCTGATGCTTGTAAGTTAAAACGTTATTCAACTTCAGAAAAATCTAGTAATTAGACTATTCGAATTTGGTTCATTCTAAGAAGCACAGACACAGACATAGACACAGACACGGACACGGATACGGGGACACACCAACTTCTAAAATTTGGTGGACACGAACACGACATATACATATATTATAAAATTTAGAATTAAGAAAAAAAATTCAAAATTCATAATATGATATATATATTGATTAATGTGTTTCAGCACTTCCAAAATCTTGATAGTTCATACATATTTGGTACTTTATAAGCCTCTCTAAAAAAACATGGAGCATATATTCCATTAAGCAATTTGTCAACAATCTCCTATCCAAAAGTAGAATTAGTCATTCACATGGGTATTTACAACCAAAAAACTAACTAAAGTATTCACCATCTAATCAATTTACTCTCAAACATTGGCATTGTTTTCATCAGCAAAGATCATACTCTCCAACTCTGGTTCATCAAGTGAAAGATTGGCAACTT
>JANKOE010000008.1:17490536-17524019 GCA_026284465.1 Erythroxylum citrifolium
TGTAGCTTCATTGTCAATTTTTTTAAGTTCTGTCACCTTTGAGGATGAAATGTCACCACAAACTCGAATTCCCTTGCCTGGCAATTTCAACAGATGCGCCTTTACCCTAGTGTAAGAACCTCTAAATGAGCTATGACATAAACTACACTCAAACTCAAAGTTTCCACCACCCTCTATTTTATTTTTCTTGACCACATATTTCCATAGTGGTTTTTATGGATTTTCTTGTTCAGCACCACTACTAGAAGCCATGGAAAAAAGAGAATAGTGGATTGAAATACCTAATTAAGATACCAAATTATATTAACAAACAAGTAAAAAATATCAAGAAACAACAAAGTATTTTTGTATCAATGAAGAAAGCAAGAGCTTGTACCTTAATTAGACAAAAGCATAATTCCAAATGCTGGGCAAATTATTTTTTCAGAAAAGTCAGCTTATTCAATCAAGAAATTAAACATGGAGCAGCATTACGACAAAAGCAAGCTACGTAATGGTTTCAAAAGACGGATAACATTTATTTAATACTTGAAAACAATCCTGAACTTTTGAACATTGTTAATCCCATTGAGTCAATAGGTAACAAGTCTTCTAGTTTTGTACATCTTAATAATCCAATGACACCAACGAGAAGTGTCATTCCAAAAGCCACACATGGTCATTAAAATAATGAGAAATCACAGATGTTGATTGATCTTGCCCCAAAAGCTACACATGGTCATTAAAATAATAAGAAAACAGTACACAGATGGTTGATCGATCTTGGTCTTGGAAGAGAAAGCCACACATGGTCATTAAAATAATAAGAAAATAGTACACAAATGGTCGATTGATCTTGGAAGAGAAAGCTACACATGGCCATTAAAATAATAAGAAAACAGTACACAGATGGTCGATTGATCTTGGGAAACTACAGGCCGTGTAAAAATCCACACATGGTCATTAAAATAATGAAATCAATTTACCTAAAATTTTAAAATAATAAGAACTTGGAAACACTGAAACACAGATGATTGAAAAGAAAACATTGTCTACACAGATGATTGGAAATACCAAGTGGCGATGCTTCGTGACGGTGACAACTTGAGCTCGACGTCAACTGAAAAACAACGAGGAGCGACAAGCACTTGAGGGAGTGTGGACAGCTTCGATTGAAATGGATGAGAAAGCTAGGGAGCAAGATTTGTGAGGGACATAAATCGATGGGACAAAAGAAGACGGAATTTGAGAAGTTCTTTCTTAATAAGGAAGACGTCGACTAAATATCTTTTTGAATAATTGATAAAAATATTTCGAGCCATATTCAGACGAGTCGTCTCCAGACATATTGAGCCGTCTCGCACCGTATTCGCGTCGTATCTGCGCCGTATCTAAGTTGGAAAAAAATATTTATTTATTATGACACGTAAGGACATGTGTCGGACACACGGACACAACAACATTTTGCCGTGTCCGTGCTTCAGAGGGTTCATTTTATATTATTCCTTTGTATGGAACTCAAATTCTTCTCTTTATCTTCTCTGGATTTTATTTGCTTTGGAAATTGTTCTTTTCTATCTGTTTCTAGGTTTAGCTCTATATATCAAAATTATTAATTGGTTTCTGGTTTGTTTATGTTTAGGAGTAGGTGGTTGTGGTCTCGGTTCATCCCACAGTCTTCATATTCACTTGTTAAAGGGTTTTATACATTAGGTGAAGTGGCCACAGTCTTTGAGCAAATGTGAGCTCCCTATCTTAATTTGTTTTAGAAATAATTTTATTTCCTTGTTAATTTTTTTGGAAATATTTCCTTATTACTTTACACAAGTGTTGAAGAGTAGTTGGATCTAAAGTCATTAACCTAATATAGAACAACATAAGTTTATTATGATCTTTGTCATTTTGAAGAAAGCCATATGTATATTTATTGTTAATTTTATCTTGTGCTATTTAATTTATAGGCCTGAAAATTGGAGGAAAAAGAGAATCCATTTCCATGATTTCATGCTAAACGTCTATAGTCGGTTGCAAGCAAGAATTCTGCTCATATGGATATGTCAAGTTTCATTTATACGTCCCACCATTTATGTCTTCTTGTTTATCTTCGACGTTCATCTTTCCTCATTTATGTAAAAATGATTAAATAACCTTATCTTTTTTGCTGGCATGCATCATCCTTACAGTACTTTACAACTCAACTTGTGATTGTTGGATATAGTGCTAATTCAGTTTATGTACAGTAACGTTTAGATCTCATGTTTAGATTGTAATTGACCAATCTATTTAGACACGATAGTGAAATTGAAGACTTTATGTTAACTAGTAAATACTTATAGAGACATAAGGGCATCTCAGATCCCTCTGAAGTTGTTGCAGCAAAGATATCAGATGAAGCCATCTTATTGGGTCTTGATGAATTCATGGTATATAAGTTAGAAAAATTGTTGCTATATTGAAGATTTCAATTCATTAAAAGCTTTGAGGCTATAGGTTACAGATGTTGCTGATGCATTGATTTTGAAACAACTTTTTAAACATCTATTTAGCAATGATGTTGTAAGTCTTTTTGTCTATTCCCATTTATTGATATTTTGATCAAATGATTTATGGTTGAAAATTGATAGCGAATTAACTCATATGTTTATGCAAGATGGAGCCATGTCCAAATTCTCGTGTCCACATTAAATCGCTCAACAGATAATCTCTATGAAGGTAGGTTGCAGAGGGATCTTTTCTTGCCCTTCATTGTAACTATGAAGGTATGTCAATGTTTGCTTGTTGTTATGTTTGGAGAGAATAAAGTAGATAAAGTTTGTTGACAGCTAGCACACTTGTCCAATAAGAGAATTATTTGTAGCAATGACATTTATTTATTTTTTCATTTTTTAGGAATGGTGTGATTCATGAAATTGATTTGTCAATTGATTATCGAAAAATAACTTTAGTATGAATTCAAATCTTCAATTTTCAGAATAACAAATTCCTTGACGTTTCTGATTATACTCAAATTCAGACAGAGCAAGTCTTCTGCTTAGGCAAATCATTGATTCTGTTCATATTTTTCTCAATTTCCATATATATGTTAGCCATGGTAGTTTTTTGTTTGAGTTGAAATATCCATTAGCCATGTTGTCTAAACTAGATATCCCCTAATTTCTATACTTGGTTTTAACTATATTTTTTCTTAGGTGGTTATTACCCAAATGAGTGGTGCTGACCATGTATCTAGATCTATTCATGTGCTTCATGTGGGGAAGATGAAGATGAAGCTTCGTAAAGGAAGGTCTACTATCGCTAAGGAGTACTACTCCACTGCAATGTAAGCTTGAAATACAAGTTGACAAGCTTATAGCTGAAAATGCAAGACAACATAAAGCTTTTGATGACGAAGTCAAAAGAATTAACCAAAAAGCATAATGTCGAATTTTTGAGGTGGAAAGAAACTTTGTAAAAGCCTTACAGGTTAATCCATTACTTTCACATCTTGCATTTTTCATTAAAATTTTGTTACTTAATTTTCTGTGCCCACTGATTCTTTTTTACATATCTGGGTTTACTCCTTATTTAACCTTTAGGATGTGCATAAGGAAACAAAAGTGGAATGAGTGAACATTTCTTAGTTAGGAAACCTTTTCACTGAAATCTAATATTTGTTTTTATATGAAAATGTATCCAATTTGAAATATGTGTTGTTTCTATAGAAGGAAAAAAAATACATTGCCAGATGGAGTATATGGAGTCAGTCAAGAAACTCGAAGAGAAAATAATGTTGAATCAGCATGATGGCTTCACCAGTAAATGTAATGAAGAGGTAGTCTATCTATAACTGAATTTTTTTTAGGTTTTCAAATTGTTGAGGTATTTTTGTTGGTTAGGCCGATCAATTTGGCCAATTTTGAGATGATAATGCACTGCTCCTATCAACTCTAGCTAGGATTCTTCTGTTGTCTTGCCTTGGTATAAGTTTGTTTTTGACTCAGGACATATATGGCAAATGTTAGCTCTCCTTGTGCTTTACTAAACATGTTTCCATTATTTGTTACCCTCGTCATTGTATATCAGGTCTCATTGTGCTTTACTTTGTGATTAGTTTAAACTTCATAACTATTCATCTTCCATCTCTTGTTATTTTCAAAGGTTGGGGGTTTCTGTGAGTGAGGACATTGTTGAGTTAAAAGGGTTGCTTCAAAAAGAACTTTAGTTAAGAAAGCAAGCTGAAGAGGAGGCCATCAAGCTCAAGAGTCAATTAGAGCATTTTTTGCAATCTGCAGTATGTGTTATATGGATTACCATACTTTACTATCATTATACTGCTTCTGTGTGATTCCAAGATTTTCTTCCATCCCTCCTTACTTATATAAGAAGAGAAAGGAGTTTAGAATTTGTTAACCATAAGGGGTTATTTCATGCTCTAGGTAGGTGATGATGCTGAGGTTATAAAGTTTCACAAGAAACTGGAGGATGATGCTAATGAAAAGAAGAAAATAGAAAAAGAATATATGATCTTTAAAAGTTAGTTATTACATTTGAATTTTGAAGTTGATCGGGTAATTTTATTCAAATATATGCTCTTCTTACTTAAAGCTCGTAATTATTTGGTTTTAATACTAACTAAAATGCTTTCAAATATCTATTTACATCAATATAAGTGGTTTTGAGAAATAAGATGAAGTAGAGCTGTCTCTTCTTTAATCACAAATGTGTAAATTTGAAATTCTGGCCCCGTTGACGTCATTTTTATGTTTGCAGACAAGAAGGTATGTTGACAGAGGTGGATCTGGAAATGGCTTCACTTCCTTAGATTCCCTTATCTCTCAATATAGGCAGTCCCAATTTAGTAAATCCACCAATGGACACAAGCCACCAATGGCCTCTCTTTTTGAGCAAGGTAAACAAGCTTTATGAACAAAGTTGTGTAATAACTAAGATCCAATTCATGTGTTTCTCATATAATTTTTTCATAAAATTGTTTGACAGTTAGACTACAAAAGGTTTTGCAACTGCTTGAGCCAAAAGATGTCAATGTCAAAATCATGTAGTCTAAGTGGTGGCTAATTTAACTGTTGAAGGTCAGTAGTACATTTTTTACCCTTTTCAGTTTTGCTTTCAAGTTACTATGCCAACCCAAAGTATCGATCTGAATTACATCTTCTACCTGAGGGGCCTATTCTGTAAGTTAAATTGCAACCATTTAATAGGAAATATAGTTCTAAGCATACTATTTAATATTGATTATGTTGATGTGCTTTCATCCCTCGTATACTTGCTAAAAATTTCATAAATTTCAAACATGTCTAGTAGGATGAGAGAGAAAGAGAAACCCTATTTTATTATACCTTATCATATCAATTTTTATCATTTCAAAAAATAATGGAAACTTTAATATTATCATTTAATGGAGAAGTTGGCAAATGAGCTATAAATAGAGAAAGTCTTAATAAATTTTTAAGAGATGGTTAGGATTCAAAACATTTATGGAGTTTAGAATATGCTTCTTGGTACAAGTTATAGGAATGTTCTTTCAATAGCTCTTTTTGTGCTCCTCAATTGGTTTAAAATTGTTCTTTATTATGTCTTTGTAGGTATGGCCTTACGAAGAGAATGACGAATTCTGTTTTGTTCAAGGGCTCTTCAGTATGATGCCTGCTCTTTTTGTTTATGAGTCAGATGATACTACCTTTGTCGGACCAATACAATCTTCTAAGGTATGCCCATGTTTCATGTGAGGAGATTTACATCACAAGGAATGAGATAATTTCATGATTGTGTCTTATACTAATTATTCTTTTATGTAAATGGTCAGGGTAAAAGGAAGTCAGAACTCTACACATTTAATTTCTAGTTTTCCAAATTCGAGATATAAATGATTTATCCAAGAAAGAAGTGGATGAAATTATAAATATGTATGTTCTTAAAGATCGTGTTTTATCTTATGATGACATACAGAAAAGGTATACCATTTTAGTTCCTCTCTTTACCAACTTTTTGATAATATGATGTGGTCTCTAAAATGTTAAAAAGAGCTAGAACAAAGAACTTGAATTATGGATAATAAAAATCAAAAATGGTTTAGTGCTTTTCTAAACCTTTACTTTGAAATTTAATACTTTTCCTTTTTAACATTTGAGTAATAACAAAGGTTTTTTTATAACTAAAATCGTAAATTACTTTAAAGGTACATGATGCTAGCAAATCTAAATATATAATTAAATAATGATTTAAACTAAATGTTTTAAGATTGTTTAGAACTTAATTGTAATTCAGTTAAAGGTTTGAAGATAAAAAAAAATATGCATCTAAGGCTTAAATCAAACAAAAATAAAACGAAAAGAAGAAGAGCCTACATCTACACGTGTTGCACGGAACGAAAAGCTAAAACTCTATACAGAAAAATATGAGATAATCAATAGGAGAAAGCACAAATATGTACTAAATATATTTGTACTTCCAATTTCAACGGTCTTCAATTTGCAGACCCAACGTCCTGTTATTTCCTCTTGGTTAAATCTAAAGTAGTTGACATTTGCCAAGTTTACTACCGTGTTTATATGATAATTAAGAAATATTTTATACCCTGCCTAAGAGAACAAGTTTTGTTTTAGATCCACAAATTACCACCACTGTACTTATTCGTGATCATAAGTCTTTAATTTATTGAGACTATATCCTCTAATACATATATAAGAGACAAATAGGCATGAGGAAATAGAAACAGAGGAGATGATCGAAACAAAGACAATGTGCCAAGTTCTGCCTCTGTTTTGAATCTTGTGTTTAATACAAGGATAAACCAAGTCCGCTTCATCATCTAGATAATAATTTGTTAGAAAAAAAAAGTAACTTAGAACAAAGCTAAGATAAACTCAATTCCTATTCTTTGAATAGACTAATACTTGGTATCAATGTTTTAGTTCATTTGAACAAACCAGTAGATACCATACCCATAACAATCATCCCATTCGCACTTACTATATAATACTTAATTAATTAATAATTAATAATAATAATCATTCGCACTTACTATATAATACTTAATTAATTAATAATTATTAATAATAATAATTAATAATAACATGCACGGTTATAACTTAACATACACATAAAGTGAATAATTAATAACATATAAGTTAAAGTGAAATTGGAGCGTTAATTCCCAAAATTAAATCAGCATTATACATTTCCCAATTTTACTTATCCTTTTGGATTATTAATTTTTGCTTTCTGCTTTTATTAATCCAAATTAAGCATTCAACTCTTATATTTTTTTCCTCTTTTTGCTTACAAAATTTGGTCCAAAATCATACACTTCTAATTTCTCTCAAAATTTTAACTTTAACAATAATCATTCATAACAAAACCTATAAACACATACTCTTTAATTTTAAAAATAACTGGGCATTATAAGTCTCCGAAGTCCGAATTACCACTACGCGAAGACCTGCTAGTTTACACCAAAAGGAATGAAAGCAAACACTTCCAATCATATATACAAATGTTCTAGTTCACGGCCCCTTCACCTTCGAAAGACAAGCCTGAAATGCTCATTGGCCCAACATTCACTGCACAAGTTCAGACTTGGTTACCCACATGAAGACTTCACATAGAGATGAAAGGACCCGAGGTCAAATTAATGGTGAAGTGTAGGACATTACAAGCTTGTGAGAAGGAAACTATCAGGAGCTAAAAGGTCTCAACTTACTAAATTGAGCATGCCATGAACATTATAGAGTCATGGACATCGTTGCTCAAAGTTTCAGTGACAATAGGTGAGCTTCTTTGGAAAGGTTAACACATATAGGCATTTATCTAATAGTTTCAAGTAAAAGGAAAAAGTAGAATCCAAGTTAGTAGAATCGATCTTTGAAGAAAAACAAAGCGTTAACAGCTTGCACATCAAAGATTAGCATGCAATTTTAGCTCAACTCCCAATCACAAATTAAGAGTTTAGTGCTCTTGGACTATAAATTATCAAACACCATCAATAGAAGATATGATTTGATTTTTGAGTTGACTACTAGATTTATTGACACTGAGCCAGAGAACTACGGGAGCTCAAAAAATAAATACATAAAAAGTTCATAATCCTTTGTTATAAATGATAACGATGAGGAACATACCAACAGCATCAAACCCAGCTAACTTTGGCATGAACTGCTTGATATGGTCTTCTGCTGCTGTATCAGCTTTCAGTGTCTCACATTCAAATGAAACAGATACTTTTCTCTTCCCGTTATCTTTTTCAACCATACCTACCACCTCATTTTCCCAACTATAGGAAGCGACAGAGAACATGATAACAAATAGTTAACCAGAAGGGGAACAAATTTAGGCCACAAAGCACAACACTATGAGTCAAGTTAGAAATCCTACGCTTGCAAACTAAATTTACATTATCTAGAGAAAAATTCAGAAGTTAATACTGGACAAGATCAAACTTTCTAACGGCTGTTTACATCATCAACTTACTCTACTCCATCTTTCAACTTTATCAAGATGAGCAAATATTTAGAATTCCTTTCATGGAAAGAACTTGCAACTCTTACGTATATGAGGAAACCAATAAATGCCATCAAAATGACTGATTCCCGCAGTTAGCATTAAATCTAAGATGGCTCACCCATGAGCATGATCAATGTTCTGAAAACGAGCAGCATCATGGCCTTTACACTCGACCACCACATCTTGTTCTTTTCCACTCTGTTAGAGTATAGCACATTTCAGTTACTGCATACAAACAACTTCAATAAAGATGAATTAAAATAAAGGAAATAAGTGAAATTTATCAAGGACAACGACCAGCCCTACATTGTAGTCAGTAATTGTGAGCTTGATCAGGCGATAATCCTCACCTCTGCTGCACTCCCTCTCACAAGACAACTCTTTTAGCCATGCAGAATAAAACAAAGTGTTTCAAATATAAATATCTCATTACAGTCAAGTAAATATGAGCTGCAAGTTACCAGAGAAAAGTGTTTAATGAAATTCTAGCAAATAACAAGCATTCCACTAACGCTTATCATCCAAAACAAAAAGAGCCTTATTTAATTTTCCCAAAACAAATAGAGTGACCCAACTCCATCTTGGAACCAGTTCACGTAACGTATAGCCACAAATATGTAAAATCTGCAAACAGAAAAAGGTTCCAGAAACCTGTAGATGCAAACAAACATAGAACCTGCTGTGACTTAAACAAGTATAGAATGAAATAGCTCTTAAAGACTGAAACAAGACACGAGAACTGAGATGACATATCTAAGCTCATCAAAATAAGTGGGGCGTAGTTAGAGTACCAGTGCCACGAAGGCCATAGCAAATGGAGTCAGGAAGGTGGATAAAATGGCCAAAGATGGACCCACTTGGCAACAATGCTATTGATGCAATTCCTTTCATCTCCTTCACTTTCACATCCATTGATTCCCCTGCACTCACTCCTTTTTCCTCCTCTGCATTACATTGGAGAAGCAAAAATAGTACAACCCAAATTTTCATAAAGAGACAATTTTGCTGAGAGATGAAAAGATTTTAACCTTACCCATCACCTAATGTTTCTCGAAAAGTCGACTCTTTTGCTTGCTATTGATTTTCAATAGCTACCGATCATATGTTACATACAGCAGGAGATTCGTATATGAAAATATGAAGAGCGAAGGGGTTTCTATGAATGGAAAAGTGGAGTGATGCCACGTTTTGATATATAAATGTTTCATACGACAGCGTATGTTCTCTATTTCGGATAGATAAAATATCTTACCCCTTTGCTACAGCCTATACCAGCCATCCTGATTAGTTCCTCAAGTAGTGTCTCTTGTTGCTTTAGAGATGGAAGGTCAGGCTGTAACTTTGTACATTCAGTAATTGAAATGGGTTTGCGTTTGAGTAATACATGACCATAAAGGTATGAACTTTTGTCAATGTGTTTCTACAATTGCTCGGTTCCATAAAGCAGGCGTTGTTACTTGCATTATTGATAGCTCGTGTTTTACTGGGAAAGACGAATGCTTTAAAGTTTCAAAAACCTGGAATTGAATGTCGGAATTATCACTTATATTTATCATCTTCTTTTGTTCTGGGTTGGAGAAGTCTGAGAAATTTTAATTCGCTATGGGAGGAGTGGTGAACTCAAATGCCGTTAGGATACATGGGTACGAATTGGCTTGCCAAAATGGAGTATTTATTCTAAGTAAATGTGATTTCTCTGGCTTTTCAACTAACAAAGCAAAAAAAAGTAATTCTGGAATCTCCATGCTCAATTCAGCTTCCGTGTCCATAAAAACTAGTAATTTCTCCAAGTGTATAGAGATACCTGAAGTAAGTTTGTTATCTGTGTCTACACAAACAAAGAAATTGCATGCTGCATCATGTGCTGTTGCCACTTATGAATCTCCTTGTGTTTGCCAAGACACCGAAGAAAAAGAAACAATTGAAACAGGAGAAGAGGAAGTTAACAGAGACTCTTTTGGGCAGAATTTGCCTACTTGGGGGTATAGGTTAGTACACAGGTCATTAGAGGTTAACTCTGAAAGTGTTGCTCAACCTTCAACGAGTTCAGGAGATTCGCTCTCAGTGAACGAAATTAAGGTACAACTATTGGAGGAAAGCGACGGGGAAGAGTTGTCTAAGAGGATTTTAGTGCTTAGCAGATCCAACAAGGTTAGAACTGCGCTGGCATTGTTTAACTCCATGAAGTGCTTGGATCTTCCAGTTAACGGATATGCATGTAATTCTCTTCTTTCTTGCCTCCTAAGGAACAAATTGCATGACTATGCATTGGAAGTTTTTGAGTTCATAAAGGCAAATGAGATTGCAAAAAACCATACGTATAGCATGATGCTCAAGGCAATTGCCAGTACTCATGGTTGTAATTCAGCTCTAAAACTGTTTGCAGCATGGGAAAGGTCTGAGGAGAAGGATTTTGATGTAGTTGTTTACAATACAATGATATCTCTTTGTGCTAGAGAGAGCAATTGGATTGCAATTCAGAAAATATGGGCAATAATGAAGGAAAATGGTTGTCATGGAACACAAGTCACTTACAGCATACTAATCTGCACTTTCGTGCGTTGTGGTCAAAGTGAACTGGCTCTTGATTCTTATGATGAAATGATTAAAAATGGACTTGAACCAAGAGATGATGCAATGAATGCTGTGATTGGAGCTTCTACAAAAGTAGGAAAGTGGAGTTTGGCACTAAGCCTTTTTCAGGAAATGCTGAAACATCAGCAAAAGCCAAATCTTGTTGCTTGCAATGCATTGATCAATTCACTTGGGAAAGCCGGGGAGATTAAACTAGCATTTAAGGTTCTTGACATAGTCAACTCTCTGGGCCATACACCAGATGCATACACCTGGAATGCATTAACCAGTAGTTTACGTAGGGCAAATCAACATGAGCTTGCTCTTCAGCTATTTGAGACAGTAAAGAGAGAGGAGAAATGTCAAATGAACGAGCATTTGTTTCACACTGCCTTAATGTCATGCCAGAAGCTCAAATTATGGGACAGAGCTGTTCAACTTTTATGGCAAATGGAAGTTGCTGGGCTCTTGGTTTCAACAGCAACTTATAACCATGTAATCTTAACTTGCGATTTGGCAAGAAATCCAGGGGCTGCACTTCAAGTGTATGAGCACATGGTCCATAAGAAGTGCATTCCGGACATGTTAACCTACAAGTTTTTGATAAGGAGTTCCACAAGGGCAGCACTTTCTGGTGAAGTGGAAATTCTAGATGTGAGTCCAATACTGGAATTCCATGCATCTCCTTAGTTACAAATTATTGAGAAGTTAACTTCTTTCAACCATCCTGTTTAATGGCAATGCACAGTGGATCTTTTTTATTAACTTTTCTGAACACAAAACTGTAGAATACTTCTAATTATAGTCATCTTCCTTTTCAAGCCACCCCTCTTCAGCTATGGTTACTGATGTCTTGAAGGTTTGTGTTGGGATTGGTGCAGGTTGTGCAAGATGCCTCTCTCCGTAGTGCAGTCATCAAATCTTTGTGTCTAAGGGGCAAGGTTGAATTAGCCAAGAAGCTTCACATGAAGATGTGTGATGTTGGTCTCCTACGTGATCATGAGACAAGGTCATGATGCTGCAGAAGTTGCAAGACTAAGCTATGGGGTCATTTTCTTGTTTCTTTGCAGTGGCAGAAAACATGAACAAGAATGTAGTTCAGTTTAACAATTGTACCCCAGGATATGAACTTGCTTAGATGTAGGATATGAACTTGCTTAGTCGCAATACAACTAACAAAATCACTAGTCCTACATTGTGGGTTTCTCAACTTGTTCATTGGATATCAAATGCGCACTTAACGGCTAAAGTTGAATCTCTCCGAATCACTGTGAGACTCCAGCATGACAGTTAGATTATGAGCCTTGTACAAGCTTTAGCATTGCAAATTGTTAGCTTTTGTCCCACAAGTTAGCTTTCTGCGAACTAAGTATGAAAGGCAATGCAAGGAGAAAACTCCATCGTTCTATTTCGGCACATAAACTCTATTGTCAGAGCCTACTATCTCCTCAATAGGAAAATGTGTTTCCAGGTCAAACTTGCAGTCAATTACTAATCAGTACTTTTCATTTCCCACTTGAACTATTTCATCTAGAGTTTTGAGGGAAGGTATTCATTTAGGTTTTTCATATTACTACGAACTTGTTTTTGAATGTAGATGATAAAATTAAGAAACTTTTCTTAACTATTAAGCAAAGGCCAAGAGGAAGAGAAAATTTACTGTTCATATAGGCTAATAATTGGATCATGTATGTTACATTTTAATTGTGTGTTACTTCTCACTTATTATTCAGGTGACATCATTCTCAACTGTTATTGATTCCTCCATAGACCGGTTGATAAGGAGACTAAGTTAGGAATCTTGAGCAGCCCGGGAAAGTAGAGCATATACAAGACGGTAATCTATGCATGTCCTATACTGTTCAGTCCAAAAGGCGTGACTTTCATAGAGCCTGGGAATACGCTTGGGTGTCAGCAGCTTGCGTATCGGCACCAGTTTCCAGTCGTTTGAATACGAGCTTTTGTTGGGGAAGTTGGCCATTGGAAAAGGCTGTGACTGTGACCTCAGTATCTATTAAGATAGTGTCCTCATCTTTGAATTCACCTCTTAGAATGCCCTTGGCAAGTTCATTTTCAACATGCTGTTGAATTACCCGCTTTACTGGCCTTGCCCCATAGTTAGGGTCATACCCCAGACTGCCTAGAAGCTCTACAGCTGCATCAGTCACCAATATTTTCATCTTCCGGTCTGTGATTCTCTTTTGCACACGCTCAAGCTGCAAAGAACATGTAAACAAGAGATAAAGAGTATGAAGAAAAAAAGAAATCAGGTAACACATGCAACTTATCACAAAGTGCAAATGTTGGCTTCAAAAACAAAATCCAATATCTCCATGCATAGTGGAACCTTGTAAAGGCATTCATGTGATATCACGTTCACAAATTAGTTGAACAACTTAAAGTAAAAATCACAGCAAAATATGCACTCGGATCAATCCTCTCACCTGTAACCTGACAATGCTGCTTATCTGGCTGCGATCCAGAGGCTGGAACACTATGTACTCGTCAACCCTGTTCATGAATTCAGGTCGAAAGACTGATCTCGCAGCTTCCATAACCCTCTGCTTAATAGTTTCATAAGCCATTTCCTTTGGCTCGCTATCATCTGTGTCAAGTATGTATTGTGAACCCACATTTGAAGTCATAATGATGACAGTATTAGTGAAACTAACAGTGCGACCCTGTGAATCAGTTACCCTCCCATCGTCCAATATCTGAAGGAAGACATTAAACACATCAGAATGGGCCTTCTCTATCTCATCAAACAGAATGACTGAATATGGTCTTCTACGAACTATCTCTGTTAACTGTCCCCCCTCCTCATACCCTACATAGCCAGGTGGAGCACCTATCAATCTCGAAACAGCATGTTTTTCCATGTATTCACTCATATCAATCCTCACAAGGGCTTCTTCAGTATTGAACAAATAGGAAGCCAAGGCTTTAGCAAGTTCCGTCTTTCCCACTCCAGTGGGACCCATGAACATGAAACTGGCAATTGGGCGCCGTGGATCTGAAAGACCAGCACGAGATCTCTGAATGGCCTCAGCTACTGCCTTCACGGCAGGATCCTGACCCACCACACGCTTATGCAACTGTTCCTCCAAATATAGCAATTTCTCCCTCTCAGACTGTTTGAGTTTCGAAACGGGAATGCCAGTCCATTTACTAACAATTTCAGCAATATCATCTCCTGTAACCTCTTCTCTCAGCATGGATTTTCCAGACTTCATGTATTCATCCAATTCTTTTTCTGCACTTCCAAGTTGCCGTTGCAAAGAGTTAAGGCTGCCATACTTCAGTTCTGCAGCACGATTAAGATCATACTCCCGCTCAGCCTGCTGAATCTCAAGGTTTACCCTGTCAATCTGTAACACAAAACTATAGTCAGATCTGCAGCTATAGTGAACTTCAAAATATACTTCAATTTTAGTTTTTCCTCCAGGTAGAACACAACACGAAGGTGGAAATAGCATCACCTCTTACACCATTTTTGAGTATCCATAAATGTACATTGAATTCAACGGTGACTACTCTAAAATGCTCAAAATATATCTAAAGAACACTAAGAAACATCAAAATTTACCTCTTCCTTGATTGACTGAATGCGTGTCATGACACTCTTCTCATGTTCCCACTGTTCTGTCAGCTCAGCTTGCTTCTTTTTTAACAGGGATAACTCGGCCTCAAGACGGCTCAATCTATCTTTTGAAGCTTTATCTGTATCATTTGTAAGTGAGAGCCTCTCCATCTCCAACTTGAGTACTGAACGGTTGATTTCATCAAGAGCAGTAGGTTTTGAAGTGATTTCCATCTTCAGTTTTGCAGCAGCTTCATCAACTAGATCAATGGCTGCAATTTTCACAACGTATGAGAAAAATTATGAAACTGTACATATTTGAATATGATAATCAGAGCAACTGATAAATTATGCAGCAAGTTTCACCCAATTCATCACAAGCTCAAAACAGAAGCTCTGATTATGTACACAATTCATCATAACTCTCTGAGAGTAAAATACGCCAACATATGGAAAATACATCGAGGCAAAGAAATAGGCAAAGTGATTTAACCATCCCCAATGAATCTTAGCAAATCAGCTGGATACATTTTCTTCACTTAATCAATCATGAAATTTTAGGTTAGTTTTTGGCTACAATAGCAGCTTTCAATAGAAAGTAGAAATTTAATATGATTAAACCAATATATTTCATAATCATGAAAGCGATTCACCAGTAATGAATGTATCCTAATCATGCATGCTTCATAAGTTAAAAGAACTACGTTTACCCTTGTCAGGTAGAAAACGTCCACTGATATAACGATCAGACAAAATAGCAGCCTCAACAAGTGCACCGTCAGAAATTCGAACTCCATGGTGCAGCTCATATCTTTCACGCAAACCACGGAGTATAGAGATAGTATCTTCTACTGAAGGTTGATCAACATAAACTTGCTGAAATCTACGCTCCAATGCTGGATCTTTCTCAATATATTTACGATATTCATCCAGCGTTGTAGCGCCAATGCAGCGTAGCTCTCCTCTACCAAGCATAGGCTTCAACAGATTTCCAGCATCCATTGCACCATTGGTAGCACCTGAAAAAGATAAGTAGTGAATCTCTATTTCCGGAATTATCACTCTTTGATCCTCATTCCCACATAAGTATAATTAGCTGCTAAAAGACCACATCATCAACTTTAGATTGCGAGTAAGAAATAAGGAAATACCATAAAATTTAGAGCATCTCAATGAGAAAAAAACCAATAATATGCATGGCTAATGTATATTACCTGCCCCTACAACTGTATGGATTTCATCAATGAAAAGTATAATCTGGCTATCAGACTCTGTAACTTCCTTGAGCACAGCCTTCAGTCTATCCTCAAACTCCCCTCGATATTTTGCCCCAGCAATCAAAGCACCCATGTCTAGAGATATTAACTGTAGAATAGAAGTTGTTAACATCAACACTAATTAGGAAGGCATTAGAGCAGACAGAAAGTAAGACTACAACCCCTCTAGCAATTCCATGCTCCCCCAAAAAGGGGGAAAGGGGGGAGGGGAAACAAATAATTTCCAGTGAAGTGGAATTGAATTTATAATCAGAAAAACACACCTTACGGTTCATCAAAGCTTGAGGTACATCTCCCTGCACAATTCGTTGGGCAAGCCTGTGCATGAAGGTTCAGCTTATTAGTCGTGCAATAAAGCAGTGAACTATCAAGACTTAGGCAGACACACTATGCCAAACATTGGAGGAGGTCCCCAGTGATCCAACTGCTAATTCAATTCATCAATTCAGGTTCATAATAAATTCTTTACAGAAGCTTGCTGGATACTCATCTCAGGACTTGATCCATAGTGCAAACATGTTGCATCCCATTACTTGATATATCATGTTAAGCAAAGAATTCGTGCGAACACATGAAATATACTAGATTAAGCAAAGTTTTCAAGTGAAGACAATAAAAGGCAAGTATTCTGCTTGGTAATTGCTCAACCATTGTGACTTCTGAATTCAGCAACAGAATACTAAAGCTTACCCTTCCGATATAGCAGTTTTCCCAACACCTGGCTCACCAATTAAGACAGGATTGTTTTTTGTTCTCCTGGAGAGAATCTGGATGCATCTACGTATTTCATCATCCCTACCAATGACTGGGTCAAGCTTTCCAGCTTTTGCCATTGCTGTGAGGTCTTTTCCGTATTTTTCCAACGCTTCATACTTCCCCTCAGGATCTGCAACAAGCCAACGCAAGATATTAAGCACAGAAGCATGTCATATGATAGAAAGATCCAATGTGTGCAAAAGAAGGTAAGCAACAAGAAAAAGATTTACTTAAGAAGTTATGTCCATGTTTTCACCTTGATCAATAACTGATTGGCGACCCCTGATGGATTCAATGGCTGATTTTAATGATGGCAGGGAAACTTGAAAATCCCTAAACAGTTGCCTTCCAAAACGTTGATCTTGGGCGAATGCAAGAACCAAATGCTCAACAGAAACAAATTGATCCCCATATTCTTTCTTGGATTCCCTTGCTCGCTGAATCAGGGCCTCTAAATCTCGTCCCAACATAGAACCAGCAGATTCACCAAGAACCTATGATGATGGGGCAACAAGGAGGGTAAAACAGTTAGAATGATCTCCAACAAAACTCTACACAGGTAACCAATGTATACATACAATACCTAACATGACGTGTATCAAGAGTTTTTCAAATCAGAACTACATTGCAACAATCATTTTCAACAGTGAGATATACTTCTGGTGATTCATTAAGCTTGTAAAAGACGTAGAATTTGCAGCTAGAACCTAAAAGGCATGCTCAAAAAGTTCATGCAACTTCAAGCTAGCATAACTTGACTCATTTTGGCCCAAGAAGACAACTTTTAACATCTCAAGTCCAAGCATTAAGAGTTATACACCAACGTTAATTATCAAAGTGAAAGAACAATTACGCCAGCAGGTACCTTTGGCTGCCGTTGGATAAACTTATCAGTAGATTCTAAAAGTTGAGTATTATCGATCCCCACTTTGGTGAAAATCCGACGAGCAAGACCATTCTTTTGCTCCAGAAGAGCTTTCATCAAATGCTCTGTCTCCACTATCTGATGCTTGTTCTCTTTTGCTACGTCAGGAGATGAAACAATCGCTTGCCAAGCCATGTCTGTAAATTCGTTTTGAGTAATCTGTGAAGTACAATAAACCAAATCAGGACAAACAACAAACTTTAAATTGCTGTCACAAATGCTTCAGGAAGGACTGGAGTTGAGTGAAAAACTCATGCAACTTGCAAATAAAGGGGTCGAATTTGCATCAGCAGTAGAAAATGAGTAGCATATCGATGATTCCATAATACACAAGAATTATAAACTTAGCCCATCTGCAGCCTCTTCTGATAAAAAGAACTATCAGTTATACAAGAACGGAAAAGAATGCTCCTTGATTAAGACATAATCCAAAATTTTCCAGTAAGTAAGTGAGTAACCGCAGACGCTTTCCATATAAACAAGGTGGGGGATTTAAGAACCCACCAAGCTATGAACCCTCAAATAACCAAACAAACACATACACTCATTTTAAATACTTCAAAAGAAGTAAAGCCACACTCACCCTTCCATTATTGGCGTCACATCTAACAACAAACGATACAGAACGTCCCGGAACCCTCTCAAACCCTCTTGTTAAAACACCACTCCGGCTCAACCGGAGCGAACCAATTGAAGAATTCCTCTTGGCAGGGAAGCTAAGAGCTAGCCGCGGTGGTTGCGTGAAATATGTCGACCTAGCCCGAGAAAGACTCACCCCAGAAACCGACGCCGGTGAGACAGTGGTCGTCATCGGCAGAGCAATACTAACGAGGCAGATTTAGTGTGAGGAATAGATAATATGGAGAGGAAGGTGAGAACTTTGAGCTAAAGAAGAGAGAAAGGTGAGAACTTTGCGTGGCAAAGAAGTAACGAAGACGGTTTTCTACTTGTTGGTAGGTGGTAATAGTGCAGAAACAGTTCTTATAGAGTTTGGGGATTTGGCTTTTCGTCTATGGTGCACAAGAAGAAGTAATGGAGAGTTCTTGAAAGCTCGCAGGACTACTAGGATGTTCTTTCGCTAAGTTGTGGCGTTTGTACACGAGGCACTCTCCGCCTCTCTGGGCTCTGGATTTTGAGTTGACAGAGAAATCAAATGTCCTTGTTGGGAAAAATCAATATAAAAATCTACATAAATTTATAATAGCATTGCATATATTCAGAATTATAATTTTCTTTTTATTTTTTATTTTCGATATAAATAAAATATAATGCAAGTTTTAAAACACCACTAAATAACAAAAAAAATACATACTCCTTATTTTAAGAGGGTAAAGAGAAGATTATGTTATTAAATAACCATAAAAGATAACTTAAATACCTTGTTGATTTGTATTAAATTCTTTTATTATGTTTTACTCCTTTGTTTTTCTTAGAGAATATTTTAGAAACTTTTTAAGAACATGAACCTTAATTTTCTATTTCTAGTCTTCAATATTTTATGTTGAAATTGTGAAATTTTGATAAATAAAATATCTCATTAAAAAATTTCCCAAATTAATTTCAAGGTCATTATAATTTTAAAATAAAATAAATGTAGTATATTTTTATATTTACTAAATAATATATAAAGACACTAAGTTTAATTACAAACTATTTAAAAATTTTCTTAAATATTGTGATCTTTTTTTTTATAGATCGACCTACTCAAAGCTTAACTTTGCTTATAATAATTGAGTCTCGCATTAGAGGCCTAAACCTAGATCTGACCTAATTGTCAACATATGAATATGAAACATAAGTGAGCTCGTTATCATCCCTATTTTTTGAGACAAGATCTTCTGTCTAATTTTATTTCTTATTATGTCCAATAAATCTCAACCATTTATTTATGTAGGTCTCAAAAATAAACATGGGACCTACATAAATAAATGGTTGAGATTTATTAGATACAATAAAACACCATAAAACTGGAGAGAAAATCTGGACTCCTATTTTTTGGGCATACACTTAACACCTTTACTTTCTTATTTTAAGAAGAAGTGCTATGTATTCCTCCATTGAAAATTTGCAGTTCACCCATCCTAGGATGCAATACTAGTTTAAACAATGTCCGTTACTTTCTATATGAGTATCCCCCTTCTAAAAAGATAGACCAGCAGAAACAGGTGATAACCCCAAAGTGCAGATGGATGGTGCTTTCTACAAGTGTTCCAAAAGATGCACTTGGTGAATGACTAGACACGAATTTTTACTATATGCAACGCTTACATGAAACACAAACCACAATACATGAAATGGAAGTATGGAACGAGTGTCCAACAACTGATGATACACGGTAACAAGACAAAAGAAAGATGAAAGATCAGAAGAATAAGTTTGTGTAAAGAAAAATTTACACAATCTTCGGTATGCTTTACATCTAGTTGCTTGTAAGCAGATTTGTTTCAGCTAAACAATCACTGGTGACAAAAAGATCAAGTTGCAATTATATGTGAACTGGGAATGGCAAAGACATGTGCACTCCAAGGCGGCCTACAAATGAATGACCACAATGTCATTGTTTACACCAATCCGCGAGCTACCAACATTGTCATCCAAGCTATCACTCAACTGCATAATTAGAAAAGATAACAAGAAGAATAAGAAAAAGATGCAACTTACAATAGGACAATCGATGATAGAACTTAAAAAGGACAACAAGTAGCGGAATTTACCCTGATGCTGTCCCATCTCTGCAGTTGCACGCTATAGTATCACACAACCGCATTTGTTCTGCTTTAAATGGTCTTCTGTCTTCTTTTCTGTAAGACCAAAAGGAAAAGGCCAAAGAAATTAGTAAAACATATTGGAAAATGTGTTTTTCATCCATAAGAATGACCAATAACTACATGTGTCAAGTAGATTGTGTCAGAGAAATGGTTGCAGTTCTAAGGTATTGCCAGGTATACCATAAGGGAAAAGGGAACATTTCAGTATGTAGACTAGAGAGAAGAAAGAAAGAAAAGATTCACCCGGAGTGCTTGATATCTGTACCTTTTTCCAAGGAAGGTGGTTGAACAACAACATGCATGGTTGTAACCCCACCTGGGACGTCACACAGTGGGCTTCTGCATTCTGATATTGTTCTGTTGTTATCCAATACCCTACCTGCACTTATCAACTTCACATCCTTTATTGTTCTTGGTCCATCATTCTTCTCTGTCCAAAGAAATGTTAGGATAGATAGTATGAGTCGGACTGGACGTCTGAGAAATGTGATTTAGGCAATACTTAGCAACCATTGAACAAAAATTACTACTTTTACTTTTCTTCATGACTAGTGTTTTTACAATCTAATTCATTGTTGTGTCTGCTACTTTCAACTAAAAATGTCAATGGAATACAATCACCAGAACTTACAGTAGCTTTTGGTCGCTCCAAAAGAAGAAAGAACGCTAGATAGGTAAAACATTACAACGCTAGATATGTAAAAGAATATCCGTGCATTTTCGTGAACATGCACATACATTGTAAAAGTTACAGGTAAGGGAACCCATAATGAGAAATACACAACACAAAACTTCACCAACCAACCATGTGCGCCACATAATAAAGATATGAGGATTGATTGCAGATTTCATCGGACCCTTTATGAATGTGCGATAGCATGTGCTTGCTTTATTGAGGATATGATGTTGTCAAGGAATTTACACCCTCAATTATGGGATGCCACTCCAGTGAAGGGATCTTCTTTTCTATCATTAGGTTTCATTGCATTATAACGAATAAGAGTGCACAAAAGATTGAACTAGTAATGCTTTTGTAACTAAAAACATCATGTGTTAATCATCATTCCTTTCCTTACAAGAGAACAGGTAAGAACACACCAAATAAAAAAAAGGATTGGAAAAAGAAGAATGGAAATGGTTCTTCATCTGAACTAATCAGAAAAAGAACAATGAACACATCGGAGATAAAGAGTCCAACAATGATATACAGCTGCCTTAACAAAATAACAAACACAACTGACCTTTAGGCCATTGAGCAAGAACGTTTTCTTTCAAGGTTGCGATGCTTGTAGCTACAGGAAAAGATCTTGGACCAATATCAGACCCATCGGTCAAACGAAACTTGATCTCTAGCTGCTCTTGGACACCCGCCATCTTCAGACAGTAATTTACAAACCCAGATACCGGAAGCCTTCAGGTGAACCTTTTCTTATAACTCTTCAAAAAACTCAATTAAGTTCTCTGTCAGCAATTAATGCCCAAATCAAGTACCCGATTGGTTCACATACATACAGATTTTCCTCCAGATTCTTAGATGGGCACCTGAGATGTTGAAATAGAATGGAAGCAAACGCAAAGATTAGTCCTTTATGGAATAAACCTGTCGTACCCTGGACAAGGCAATCCGGAAATGTAAAAGAAAAGGAAACGCTTTCATCTATATTAAATTCTCTGGAATTTGAGGAAATGGAAATAAACAATTAATCAAACAACCCCAGCTTAATGTATATAAAATACAGAGGAAGGAAAAGAAGAAAATAATACACCAGATATAACGTAATTATGATTCATGGAAGAAAATAGATTGAATCCAGAGTGGCAGACGTAAGCACACGTAGACATAGACATACACAGACATGCAGGCTATGATCTCCAATTTCAAATGATCTTCGGAAGGATCACAAGACCACCTAATATTATCGATCCTTCAAACCAAAAGAAAAAGAAAAATCTTTATGAGAAATGATTATATCTGAAACATCTAATACAAGAGTAAGAAAGAACCAATAAGAATGGACAGTTTACAATGCTTGATTGGTTAGCTTACTTGGC
Source organism: Erythroxylum citrifolium (assembly GCA_026284465.1). NCBI lineage: Eukaryota > Viridiplantae > Streptophyta > Magnoliopsida > Malpighiales > Erythroxylaceae > Erythroxylum > Erythroxylum citrifolium. Next base: position 17,512,947 of record JANKOE010000008.1, read on the forward strand.
TCTAAAAATGATCTGGGTCGATTTCCTTTTTGGCTTGAAGCCTGGAGCTAGAGAAGGAGAAGGAGAAGGAGAAGGAGAAGGAGAAGAAGAGAGAGAGAGCGAATCAGTATTGAATTGTTTAGAAGAGATCAAATAAATCTCTGAAAAGGGGTTATTTCGGAGTTTTCAAAGTCTGTTAAACCATTGGTCAATGCTTCCATTCTTCTTCACTTAGCAATCTCTTATAACCGTGAAAGGGACATATATTTCTTCTCCAGTTCTCCTCCACATACAAAGACAATGCTTTAGGACTTAGCTTCCAATGTCACCCAAAGTTAACGAGAAAAACAAAAGCTTTCCATGCTCCTGGTGACACTTGGCTGCGCAATATTAAAGGGCAACTATGAAGTAAACCAGAAATACTGAGGCGTAGACATCAGATCAGATGCATTTACTTTTCACCAACTGAGTACGAAGAAAGCAATGAATATAAAAACCATAGGAAACTGTGTCAGTGACCTACCTAAATATAAACACAAAGGAAAGAGGGCCAATGTGGTGAATCGTTGTACACACAGAATATGAGCTGTCTTTTTAAGAAGTTGGCTGAAATCAAACCGTAATTTATTTCCCTCATACAATATAAGGTCGGAGTGTAGGGACGCCTAGAGTGAGCGTTCCACTTTTGAGTCCAAAAAAGGAAAAGGAGAAAAAGCCCACCATGTTACCATGGCATTTGAAGGGAAAGCTAATGACCCACTAAGGCAGTAGTCTTTAAGCTGCTGCACTTTTCTCTTTGTTACAATCTAATGAAGATGTGAATTAGTTAATGCTTATTAAGAGTTTTTAATTAGACCTGAGAGTTTGGATATTTGGTACTAAATGAGTACTATAACGGTCAAGCATGTCAGCCCAAACATAGAAGGTTTTATTTCTTTTACCCTTCAAGGGCAAGATTTGGTCATTACTAGGCATATAAAGTTAACATGAGAAGAAAGCGTGAAATTGATGGTATGGTATCGTTTTGAATTGTCAAAAACTGAAAGGCAGAGTCTCTATAGTAGGTGGTGGATCATGTGAACACTGACCCAAAGGAACATGGTATTGGGACATATCAAGGAAGTACTGATTTATGACAATGTCAAATAAAGGTATGACTCCTATTGCTCATGCTCATGCTCATGCTCATGCTCGCCTCGTATGATTCTTTATCCTTTTATTTCATTTATTGTGCTATCTAGTCAGATAAACACTATAACACAATATCATTTGTCTAAGCTCAGGCTCCGCTTGATTGAGTTAAATGCATAGTAATCTCAAAAGGACCTTTCGGTTTCTTCCATTTGGGTTTAGGAAGAAAGAAGAAGGAGAATCAACTAATTGCTTACATGATGTGACTTGTATCAATATAGCCTTAATCATTCACTTAAATTATTGATTGAAAAGGTAGGAAAGTAAAATGCCAAGAGGGGTCCAATCAAATATGGGGACTCTTTTAAGTTGATTAGGAATCTGCTAGGGATAAGCAACCTTCACCTTGAAAGATTAGAAATTTACCAAATGAGGGTGTTCGATGCTTTAGAAAGAAAACCATATTCAAGTGGATTTCTTGTCACCATCAACTCGGGAAATTCCAAGAACAAGAATCTATTTGCATTGAAGATATCTACAAGTGAAGATGTGTCTTTTAGTATATGAAGATTTGTTATACGGGAATCTAATTTGTGGACAAGCCTTTCTACTGAGTTTCGTAGTCCCATGAACCACGAAAATTTGTTTACTTGAGAAAGACACCCGATTTCTAGCGAATCAGCAAGCAGACAGAACACAAGGCTGCCAAGTTTGTAAGCTTCTTTTCCACACTGACAGTTCAACTTCGACCAGCAGGACTAGCACATAAATAATTGATTAGATATCAAACTTCTTTGAGCTTAGAACTCAATCAAAAGCTCATTTACCTGTCAGGGGACTGAGTCTGGGAGAAGCAAGTTTTAGGAAAAGATAGCAACAACATACAGGCCGATGACTAAGAGGTGAACCAGTGTAACTGCAGTACCTTAAATAACAAGAATACAGGAATGTCATATAAACCAATGTCTTAAGCATACAAAAACAGTATTTCTTGAGCATGTGAGAAAATAATAAAAATTTGGTGAAAGAATTTTCTGCACATTTTTAAAATGTTCCTCGTGAATCATACATAAGAAAGACTGATATATGACCTAAAAGAGCTCCCCAATTTAATGGGATCTGTAACAAAACAATCTCCATTACCTACTCCTAAATTTAACAGGGAAAAAATGGAGAGGTACGTAAAAAAATTGAGAAAACAGAATAACAAGAACAAAAGAAAGGGAAAAGCATTTCAGGGGCCAATGGGGGAGCCCTTGCAGACAGAAGTATCCCAGCCTTCCTTTTCCTTGCATCAACCTATAGGATGAATCTGTTAGCCCACTTTATAGTGTCTTATGTATAGTGCTTTATTTGGAAATATGAATCAAGAAATCAGGCCAGACTTGCTGCAGGAATACCAATAGTAATGTCCCGTTTCCAACCAAAAAATGTAAACGACTGATTGCTATGTTACAGATTGAAAGAATGAATCCTGTCCGTGCAGGGCCTTTGCTGCCAAGTGTGAGGGATGATGATTTCTGATCAGAAAGCTGCCTCCTGGACAAGTTTCTGCTTGCCATTTAATAGAGCTTGAGGGCAATTTCGTGGCGTGAAAAAATTCAACGACACCCAAATTACATGTATTTTTTCTCGTTCCAATTATAGCTTCTTCCTCGTGTTCTTTAGTGAATATCTATGACCCCATTATGTGGCAGTTCCTTATAAAGTCATTGGAGTAATTCACATATTTGGTCCAAAATGGTCGAAGATGATCAAAGCCAATCTGCAGCCATGGCTTTGACTGGCCATTGTAGTGGATGACAGCAGCCTTTTTGACATTTTCAATGTTGGTCTTATTCTGATAGCCCAACCCAAGCATATGCCAAGATGGGTCAATTGGGAGGACATGACCTTTAAATGCAATCAAAGCTGGAGGCAAAGTCCCAAGTTTCCACATTGTCAGATTTGACTTCAGGTTCTGCTCAAAATTTATAAATCATAAAAGAAATTACCACAATCAGAATAAAAGAAGTGATACACATTTGACAAAAATGTTATGCATGTCACTCTCAGCACCCAGCAGAAGCATTTATGGGTACTATTCAGTGAGATCCCAGCATCGTAGGTTCCTTTTCTGAACTTGCACAATCCATCAAATTTCTCTTCCTCTACAAAATCTGAAAGCTAATCATTGTCATCTCTATTTCGATGCTATCATTGAAAAAATTTTCTGCCTATCAAAACATAACCCAATTTCTCCTTTCCTAATATATAATGGAAAAAAGCCCCCAAGTCCAGCGCTATTAGTACAACAGAGACAAATAGAAAAACCAAGAAACAACTTCCTATGCATTCCATGTTTATCTTAGTTCTCTTACTTTAATTTTTGTTATTTGAATCCTCCTAAACAAAATCTAAATTTGTTGCTAATAGAATATAAATTTATCTGTTTTAAATAATAGCAAACATAATATTAATATTCTGTTCTACAGTTATTCAATGATCTGTGATGGTTTTAGCAAAGGCCGATTTAGATTGTCAATCTGAACTGACCTCTAATATGAGTCAACTATGATCCTGATTTCAAGTTTTCTATTGTAAATCTGATACAAATTTTCCAAGTGATTAACATAAAGGATTATATTAAAAAGATATAGTACGTGGTAGGATTTAAATTAGAGTGAAATAGGACTTATGGTAACTGAAAGTTAGTTTATCACAGTAAAAAAGGTAAGGAGCACATATCCTACAAAATTGATTAGTTTACAAGGAATTGAAGAAATTGTCTAAAAATAAACTTAAGCAAACAATCACACGGAGAAGGAAGGAGATACATTCCATAAATCAGCCTGTTCTATTCTCACTCAATCTTCCATATAATCTAAAATCAGAAAAAATGGATAAAAGAAATCACAAGGAATATGCAGATCAACACGAAGATAGTAATGAAAGCTCACCTCTTTCAGCCAGGAATGGTAGGTTTCCCTTATATTTGTCTTCCTCCATGCCTTGAGATCAAATATATTCATCCCATAGGCCCATGCACATTCATTAGGGTCCAGGTTTTTCTTTATGAGGGGATGGGAAAAATTGAAGTAGTTCTTGAAATGCTTGGACATTACCCAATCATCTTCACCTTTACAAGTTTCTACAGCTCCATTAACCTTTCCTTGAAGGTCGACGTCCCAGAGTGGAGATAAATCACGCTGAACTACAACATCATCATCTAAAAAGACCACCTTATCGAGACTTGGGAAAAGCTGATCAAAACATGAATGAAAAATGAAAATGTTGTATAAAACAAGAGGCAAAATAATCAAGAGAATTCTGGGGAAAAGTAATTGATAATACTTCACAAGTACATAGAAGTCAGAAAACAATGCCTAAACACAAAACAAACCATTTACAGTAAACTGTCTCAAAATATGATTAACTTTGAACTTTCAGTAATAACATGAGCTCCTGCTCAGATCCATCTTCCTTCTTTAACTGATATTCATTTTCCTATGTATCAGATACTCTTTGTAAGCTTCACCATTATTGAAGATCAACCTCGGAATACATATCAAGTGACAAAATTATGTAAAAGCTTTTTGTACAAATTCAACAGGCTTTTATACTAGAATAATTTGCCTTATTACAACCATATTTTATTTAAACACGTCGGCCCTTGTTAAGATCATAGGCCAATTTTTCAGGTTGTGGAAACAAAGAGGACCAAGGACAAGACAGTAAATGGCAGTTCACATCATTCCAAGGTATCAACGATTAGCCTTCAAGGAATAATAACTCAAAATATCGTGTCCTTTTTTTATTCCATAGTCTTACCACCAACAAATGATTAAACTAAGGTCTATAACTTGGCTAAAGGGATATCCCTTCAGGTTTGATTACCTCGGGTAAATATATGCGTAAATGGTTGAGTAAGGAAATGTACTTTGGACTTCTAGCCTGCAATTTTGAAGCAAAAGTTCGTGGAGTTGTATCATGGAGATTGTTTCCAGCAAGGTGATTCCCATGATAATAATTCCTAATGCCATTGTGATTCTCTACAGCTTCAAGAACTGGAACATTCTCTCTCGTCAACCAGTCAAATTGGTGAATGCCTCTCACCTCAACAATTGCAGGGGAGACCGGGTTTAGTGCAAACCATGAATGCATCCCAGCATATGTTTTCTTGTCTGTGATGACATGAAAAACTATCTTTTCAGGATGCAGAGATGATTGGACAGCAGAAGTGACAACAACTGAAGCAGCCAAAATGTTATCAGTTGACAGGATGAAGTGATGATAAGAGTTATCTGTGAGCAATGGAAGTAATTCTGGAGAAGGCAATTGCTTGCGTGCATGAGCATTGGAAGAATACTCATCAGTCAAACGAAGAGATAGACAGTGGATGCCCTTCGGAATGGAACTCGCGGCAAAGTGTTTGTTCATCAGTTCAGCAAACTTAGACTCCCTAATTTCTCTTTCAAATTTCTCCATCTGTTCAGAAAAAAGGTGATATAAGTACCAAATTATAACCTTGACTCTCCATTGGCATTTCTGTTTCCACTTCTTTCATCAGGGAAATAAATATATTCCTCACTTACAACCTTTTCACGTTTTGAAGTGTGAGAAACAACTATAAAGCATAAAAATATTTGACCTACAGATATGAATCCAACTTTTGTTACTCAAAACAGTCAGTTTCATAGTAAAATAATGCATAGTCATTTATAGAACAGAAGAACTTAAGAAAGCACCTCAAAGTTTTAATAAATTTCATACAATCCAACAAAATGGAGAGAAAGCAAGTGTAAAAAGGATAAAAGCTATGTTTGATATAGATACAAACAAGTGAGATAACACATAGCACAAAATATGCAACTCCATTGACAAGGAATTCCTAATAATCGCATATCCAAAGAAAAAGAAGATCCTAACTGGTTCATGTCTTTCAAAAATATTAGGTATCTCAATGAGGTCTTCATGCAAAGAAATTTATGGAACAATACAACAACAACACCCAGTATGAATTCCGTTGAGACGCAAAGTCTAGGGAAGTCTAATAGTACGCAGCCTTACTTCTAACTAGTAGCAAAGAAATTTATGGAAAAGATGATTAAAAAAATTATATAACATTTTCTAACAGCTGAGTCAGAAAACATGTGGTATGTTAAAAGCAAAGGCAAAATAAGAACAAAATAATGCAAAGTTGTTATTCAACCCACATGTTTGCCCAAGTTAAGAGCCATACATACCCTAACAAAAAGAGTTGCATGGAATGGAAGCTAAGATGAAAGTTATCTGACAACTGACAAAACATGCTTGTCAACATCATTTCCCACTCAAATAGAAGCCTCAGCAGCTTTGGAGTTCTTTGATGATGAGAAACATACATCAAGCACTAAACCTTTGGAGAAGCTTGAGAATGGGGGACTGATAGAACTTCCAGGCAAATTTGAAAGAATGTGTCATGCAGAATTAAATTTTCTTTAGGAATTTTCTTAGTTATTATTATTAATAGAAAATGATTTTAAGTATTTTTATTTTGGTATGCCATGGTCGCATGGGCCTTTAGGATTTAAATTTGATAGAGAATAATACCTTAATAGATTAAATTTTTTTGTGTAATTTAAGTTGTAGTCCTTGTTTTAGTAGGATTAGGATAAAGGTGAAAAAATCCATATATGGAGTCAAATGTTTCAATTGCAAAGGAGGAAGAGGGAGTTTGCAAGTTATGAATTTTAGAGTGTAAGTTTGATCTTTTTTTGTCAAAGAATGATGCTTTGACACTAGGTTTCATTCCTAGACACTAAGTGTGATGCTTAATTCTTTATAAACCCTACATGTGTTTTCTAGGACTTGCTAGTATGAATCTCATAATCTTTATATAACTTATTTTGAGTTTGTCTTCAACAATAACATTAATAAAGGACCTTTTAGATCTACCATATTTTTTTAGTTCTTATTGTTCCTCTATCTAACCCAAAAAAAAAACAGATAAATTCATAGTTTAAGCTGGTGAATTTACGTCACACTATCCTTGAACAGACTACATTCTCAATCCTTAAAAATATGTTCAAGGCAACACCTTGAATCACTGTTAAGAAATATGCTATGCTTGTGTACGTAAAAGCTTCTACACCAATATAGCATGAAAAAGCGTCCAAATTTAGTAAATATTTTTCATTGCATTTTTAAGCACCAAATTTGGCAAGAGCGGGAGTACTCGAACTCCCAAAATTAATTGTATAATTGTAGGTATTGAAACAGGAAAGGACCTTGGTTCTAGTAGAAAACTTGAAATATCGCATTCTTTATCAGTTCTCAACATATTATTTGAAAGCCTGAAACAATTAAAGTTTCAATCTCTATTCTTTATCCCCCCTATTCCCCACAGTTGCACAGTGATTTTTTTTTCCAAGAAAATAAGAATCTCCAGTATTATTTATGTCACCAATGGTTTCTTTTCATCAAGGCATCAGTATGAATGTCTAGAAACAGGCTTTTGAAATCAAGAAAGGCTGGGAGTCGCTTCCAGTTTCCCTAAAACACATGGCAGCTTAGGCAAAAAGATAGATACTGCATAGTATTGAAGGTTTGGAATCTAGAAAAACAAATTCAGAACATTGCATCACAGGAGGTACATCTGAAAGCAACTATGTCTGTATTTGAATAGACATACCATGGCTCTCAACCGTAAAGCAAAAGTTTTTGCATCATATTTCTTGTGCTCCATCTCAGAAACTAGTTCACTGAAAGAATCTGGGAGTTCCAGACCATCTGGGATTTCCTGATTGCCTACTTCATAAAGTATCTCGTATAACTCTGAAACTAGCCTCTGCTGCATTATTTCCACATCAAAAGGATTCAGCTTATATAGACAACAAACAAATTGTTGGCACACTAGACATTTAATGTGAATGAATTGTTTGATTTATGGAAAGAAAAAAAGAAAGTTGTTACCTTCGAATTATCACCAATATGAAGAATCCCTGGTCCCCATTTCCTACCTAGACAATCTTAAGTAATAGAAAATGAGTCATGTGCCTACCGGAAATATAATAGATGTATCATGAGGAAGTAATGTAGATCATGACCTAGAAACATATTTTCACTTCAAAATTATATTTAGTTATTTCAAGTTTTGATAATGTAACATAACAAAAAATTCTAATAATGTACAGAAACATATTTATAACCAAAATCTTTGAAGGGAGACAAGTTACATAACATAAAAACCATACTGCAAGTTGGCATCAAGAATACTGATAAATCCAGCTTCACTAGAGACTAGAAATGTGAGATTTCACTCAAAACTCATTTTTAGCATTAAGACTAACACGAACTCTTCGCAAATTTTCATCCCCAACAAAATAAAGACCAATGAGTATAGAAAACTCTCTTCCAGCGTCAATATCCATCCATGCAGCAAGTATAAGAACTGATGTGCAAATGACATAAATTGAGTTCTCATAAGCCCAAGTCCTATTACATGTTCACAAAGATACCATATGCATTAAGGTAACATCCAAATGAGTTCAGGATAAAACGCTTGCAATTAGCACTGTCCACTTCAAAAATAAATGATCGCAGTTCATATATACACACAACTGCACAGCACATATGGAAGATACAAGAGAAGCAAAACGTTAACACATCAACCTTTGAAGAAGTGCAACAGATAATAGGAATGCTGAGATCAAATCGTGGCGCATCGTCACCTAACACTACAACCATAGACGGATTTCCGTATATGTATGCACATCCACCAGTTGCGTATAACAAAATCACATATTTGGGATTTGGAAGAAGACAAATGAATGATATAAACAATCTACATACGTGAGCATAAAACAATCACAATCAAAACGAAATCAGGGTCCATCCAGCAGCTAACGACCACAATCCAGTTAACTACATTTACATACAAAGATGTGATCAATAGGGAACCAAAAACTTGAAGAGAAAAGAAAATAAGAGGATGACAAAGAAAAGAAGTACCAAATGAGGAGCACTTGTTGACACCTTCAAGGGTAACAACAGCAGTGAGAATGAAGACAAAAGGCAACAAGAAAGCAAGAATGAGGATCGTGTAGAAAAGGGTTCGATAAGAGATATGGCAAGCTGCGACCTTGATCTTCATCAAGTCAATAAACCCATTGCTGCTGCTGCTCGATATTGTGATGCTTCTCATGCTAGGCGAGATGTGAAGCTGCATGTTCCTCTTCTATGCAGCCCCGCCACCACTTTCCTAGCAGCACCACCCCCACAGTGACAAAATCTCAGCTCTTTCACTACTTCCAATCCCAAGAATACCATACCCAACATCAGATCCAAGCCTATCTTGATTCAATATTTCCGCCTCCCGCCCTCTATTCAATTGAGATCCACCTCCAACACTGCAACCTTTCTGGGTTCTCTTCCTCGTTCTAATGCTATATCTTCCTCTTTCCCTTTGTGGTCTTTTCAAAGACCGCATTGGAACATTGAACAACAGCTATCTATCTATCTCTATAAAGGTCCTTCTTTTACCGATAGACTCGCAAGAAATCCAGATTTCGATGTCAAGAAATCAATTTGCACCCGAAAGTGATTAATGGGTTACTTTCCTTTTTTTGATGTTCTCCCCTCTACCAGCGAATCAAGACAGGACGCACACGGAGAAAGAAGCAGGGAAAGGCAGGAAGAGAGAGAAAATGGCGTTTGTTTTGTTGAGTGCTTCCTTGTCCGCTTTCTTTAATTTTTTTTTCTCGGTTTCTCATTGGTGGATCGTGTGATCTAATATTTTCTTTACAAAATAAAAAAATTACCATCAGACATATTCCCTTAGCTAATAATAACCAACCAATTATCCAATAAATAAGAAATTAAAAAGATATTAATCACTTTTTATCTTTTTTTAGTCAAAACCGCGTTGGCATGGCTTTAGAGAGAGATTATTGAGTTTCTAGTGAGAGAAAGAGAGAAAAGTGAGGGGTCGGTGTTTGACCTTGGAGAGTGTTTAGATGATCTTTGGTGCTTAATTTGGTTGTCTCCAATGTTCACGGACAAAGCTTTTGCTTTAGGTTGGTGATCATGAGGACACTTCAGATTTGTTAAGTTTAGTTAGAAGATTGCTAATACATATTGAAATGCAAGTCTTGGCAGATGTCCCCTCTTTGATTCGATGCCCCCACTTCCATTGGCTTCGGACTTGACCCTTTCAATTAAACTCTCTTTCAATCTCAATGCAACGCATGAATAGTTAGAGGATGCAAAAATGGAGTTTTAATTTCAAGAACAGGTGGGTGAAGCAATGCAGAATTGTTCACTCTCACATGCATATAATAGCTCTGAGAGATGGATCTTGTCCAATACTTTGAGTTCAGCTGAGGTACGGTATGAACAGGCTCGGTACTTGGTTGTACCATATTCTTCTGCACAGAAATCTGAAATCACAAGGTGGGTGTGCTATATTTTTGTACATTTCCCCAGTGACGAAAATTGTTTGTAGCTCGAAAAGTGTAAATGGGGTATGAAAGGATGGATGAAAAGAGCACTTTTCAGCACATCACATGGTGCAATTGTGCCAATAATTCAGTTGTCAGAGCATTTGGATAGAAATATGGTTGTCTTCCATTCAAATTTGCTGTTTGATTCTGAACTCACCCTTCGAGAGGGCAGTGTTCAGCAACCGCGACTAATGGTGCAGTTGATTCGTACAGAATAATGGTAATAAAAATGGGAATGAATATAGTAAAGAATAATAATAAATATTATCATTATAATTATAATGGTTGGTTAAGAGAAATGAATGATTATCATTATCATTAATAGTGGTTGGTTTGTAAAAAAACTAAAAAATAAAAGTTTATTATAATTAATTAATTAATTATATTTTAATTAATTATATTGTAATTAATTACAATATAATTATTAATTAATTAATTATATTTTAATTAATTATATTGTAACTAATTAATAATATTTTAATTCCAAAATTTTAATTAATGA
>JANKOE010000008.1:17524119-17543625 GCA_026284465.1 Erythroxylum citrifolium
ATTAAAACATAAAATATTAATTAAATTAATACATAAAGATAAATAAAGCCTTTTCATTAATTCAAAATAATGTCATATATTAATTTGCATCCAATTGATTGGTTGCAAGGGCATAAACTAACAATCTTCCACTTGCACTAAAGTCAATCTCCTATGAATCTAATACCATATCCATCCATATGTCGATCATGTCTCTTTTCAGACAATGACTTAGTAAGAGGATCTGCTAGATTCTCTTCAGTGAGAACTCGCTCCAATGCTATGTTTTTTCGCTCCACTATCTCCCTGATCAAGTGAAACTTCCTGAGTACATGTGTTGGATCGTTGATGAGATCTGGGTTCCTTTGCTTGTGCAATGCACCATTGTTGTCGCAGTACACTACTATCAGATCAATAATGCTAGAAACCACTCCAAGTTCAGTGATGATCTTCTTGATCCAAACTGCTTCCTTCGCCGTCTCAGAAATTACAATATACTCAGCTTCAGTTGTTGAATCTGCGATGGTTGGTTGTTTGAAACTCTTCCAACTAACTACACCACCACAAAGAGTAAAAATATACCTTGATTGTGATCTATTATTATCTTAACTAGACTGGAAACTAGCATCCGAATGACCCTGAACTTTTAACTTAGTTCCTCCATAGACCAGAGTATCTCTATAATTTAATTTATGAGATCAATTACTTTCTTCATAACAAAGAAACATAATGTGTGCTAATTTTACCGTTTCAACAATATCCAGTCTTGTTGGAACTACAACTAGGAACATTTAGGAATAACAAATAAGTGTAAAGTGAATCCCATAATTATGATCTCATCATAATTTCAATTACACAGTAATTATTCCAAGGATTTTATCTTTAGTATTAAAACATAAATATTAATAAAATTAATACATAAAGATAAATAAAACCTTTTCATTAATTCAAAATAATGTCATACATTAATTTGCATCCAATTGATTGGCTACAGGGGCATAAACTAACAGTTGACTTAATAAGGATAACTATTAAGTCGCTAAAGGATCTCTTAACCCCTTAACAATGTCCCCCCCACAAGTTTAAAATGGCTAGGCCAAGTTACTATAAAATTAATTTTTGAATGACAACTAGTAATTTCAACATATGCCTACTAAAGACATGCATTACAAAAATATTAACCTTCGAACAACCTTCACCACAAATGTGTGCTTTTGACCATTTGATGTCAACCAATCATTTCCCATATAGTTGTTTGAAGCATGTTGATGATTTGATAGTAATCGTCATTTGGAAGCATTTTAAGGAATATTCAACTATTGTATGGATGCTTTTGTCACTATAAAGATACAAATCGTCACTTAATCTCAACCATTGATTCAAGTTAATCTCGATCGTTCATCCCCTATATAAGGTGTGATATGTGAATGATAACTCATTTTTATCATTTTTTAAGAGTTGTTACGAGAGAAACTACTAATATTCGTAGTCTATCTGTGTATACTCATTAGGACAGAAGCCACCCCTAATTGTGTATACCACTTAATATCTTTGAAAAGCTTTTGAATCAAGCAATCAAAAGGCTTGTATTAATTTTGGATGTAAAACTACATCCCTTCATTTTTATTTAAATTATAAAAAGTAGTAGGGTTGATAGAACTAACTCAAGAAGGAAGGCTTGTAGTTACAGCTTTAGTGAGTATAGTAAAGTGGGGTTCGTTACCGCCAATTATAGATAGATAAGTATTATCCCTTTGTGTATATTAAGGCATTATCTCCCTCCTCTATACTACGCCTACTTTTACAATGTCATACAAACTTCACTTAATCAACATTAGTAGTATGCTTCATCCCTAAAATTGTTGGTCATTAAACTCTATCCTTTAACTCAATCCACAAAATTCAACTTAATACATAGAGTGAACATACATAAGAAAATTAATTCAACTTTCAAACATTTTACCATTATTAAAAAAAACATAACATTGAATTTAAATTAACATAGGAGAATTTTGAGACTTGTTTGAAGAGTCACCAAATCTTTTGACATAAAAGTAATTATCTTACTATGAATACTCCAAGTTATTCAATTAAGTCACAGTTTCAAATGTCTACTAGTATTATTCTTTAACTTTGACTTTATTAATTGGTTCGGCTTTATTGGACTAAATTTATTTTCTGCTCACTTATTCATACAAAATTTTTCACAAAAAAATTTGGTGGGATACTAAGATGCTAAAAAAGAATTTACTTCTATTTTGTTCAAATTATATATAAAAATATCTTATTAAAAATCAAGTATCCATTCTCAAAATTATTGGAGTAAATTAAAATTAACTTAATCATCAATGATCATAAATTAATATTTCCCCCAAATTGTTCCCTATTAAGCTAATCATAACAAACTAGATAAGCAAAAAAAAAACACTCCCTCACACTTAAGTTGTACATTGCCATCGATGTACACAACATATAAAAACAATAAAATCTAGAAAAATAAGAAAGAACTTAGAATAATTGGTACTTCGCTGACAATAAAAGGCCCTATAATCGTAGTCTGAGAAGTATAAACTGACAATGGGTATCACGATCTAACAATAAAAGACCATCAAAGCACTCATAGATCCATGACTTTAGAATTGTTCTTAATTTAAAACACATGCAATAAACTTCATATCATGAAAAGAAAGAAAGAAAACATACTAAAATTCAATGTTAAAGATTCTTAAAACTACTAAATTGAAGTAAAAAATACCTGAATATTGGGCTGCCTCTTAACAAACACATCTTTATGAGTCTTATAGCTGGACTTCATACTTAATTTCAAACCATACGCTCATTAGCTTCCAAATATATTATATTCTCCAGTAAAATAGGGCTATTTATCTCCTTTTCTTCTCTTAGCATAATATAAATCTCCTACAGATCATTTGTGGTTATTTCCTGCATAATATGTGAAACTTCATGCTTAGTCACATCTATATAAAAACAAGTATCTTCTTTCTTAAGGATATGTCTTATGACTTCAAATATCTTAAAGACTACTTTCTCATCCTCTACCCTTAAGATAAAATTTCCATGATTCACATTTGTCATAGCTTTGGTAGTAGATAGAAAAGGTCATCCTAAGACCAAGAAAACCTCTATATCATTTATCATATCCACTGTCATAAAATCAATAAGGATGATGAATTTCTTAACTCTGACCAAATTGGAATTCTGATTTTTTTTTGTGTGCTTTGAATTGCTTTTTTCTGCTCCTGGATTGCATTTGAATGGTGTTTTGGTTGTGTTGTGTAATATAGAATTTTGTGTTGGAATTTTTGTGTGAGTTGAGATTTGAGAAATTTGAGTTTGAATTTTGAAAGTTAGCAATATTTGATGATGGTTAAATCCAAATACAGTGTACGCAATTTCTTAATCTAATAAAATGAAATGCAAAAATTTTCTTCATATGATGATATTAATGTGATGAAATTGGTAAAGAACAACCAAACATATTTAACCAATGATTAAATGATATTTTTTCATATTAATTGTGGTTATTATTTATTCGTGAAATATTTGAAAATTAATGTTAATAAAATTAAATAAATTGTTGTTATTTTAAATTTTTATTATTATGATATTTAGAGACATGGTTGATGTAAAATTATAAAGTATATAGTATAATATACTAATGAACTATTTTGCAAATTTTTAAAACTCAGGGATTATTTCATAAATTTATAAAATTGCCCGAAACGATACCATGTATTGACCGATATCAGTACAGTACTGTACCAGAAGCCAATTCGGTACTGGGTTGGTATGATATTCATAATATTGCTTTCAATAACTTTTAGCGAGTATATTGTATTTCAACTTTAGGGTTGCATTTTAGATATGAAAGAAAGAAAAATACTTCCAAATAATTGTCTAGCTATAATTAAATATCTCGATGTCTGTATAAATGAACTTTTTTCTTTACTTTTGTCATTAAATGTCTTTTCCTCTTGTAAGAATTTTTAGATTTAATTTGTCCAGTTTACTTCATCTTCTTCTATGATAAATATCTAGTTGACTTATATTGTTATTGATTCTGTTTACTCTTTATAAAAAATATCTTAAAGGTCAAAACTATTATTAAATCTTATTTTTATAGATGACCAGCCTTATGGTTTTGTTCCCTTAGTATCATCTCAATATTTCCCTATATCTTCTCTTTTATTTGCCTAAATTTTTATTATACTTTGTTTATTAGTTTGATTTGATAATTATAAGCATTATTATTGGATGTTTTGAATGTAGGTCATTCTATATATTATATAATTATTTCATTATTTTCAAGTATATCCTAACACCACTACATTTTTCTCTTTCTTCGCTATCCATATACATTATCCATATTAGGTGTTTATTACTAGGTGTAAGGTTAGTGTGAACTTCATCGTGTTCTTCCAAAGGTGTCAATATTTAAAGTACAAAATTTGTTATAACATATCGATTTAAGGAACTTCTAGGGATAGACCTAATGTTAGAATTCCCTAACTCAATTGACCAGTTTACAATCCTTTTTAATACTTCTAGCTTGTGTGCTGCTTACCTTAGTGGAAGTATATGGACATATTAATGGTGTTTGCCTAAAAGTAGGGCCTTAACTTTTCTATAATGATTAGTAATATGATTCCTGCTTTTTCCCCAACTTTAAATAGTTTAATTTTGGGTTCAACTTACATAATATTAAAGCTTTATATGTTATCTTCTTCCCTAATTAAAACAAAGTTGATAGTTGCATCCAAAATGGCTATATAGAGATACAGTGGTTCCTAATTTACAATATTGATAGTAGCAATGGACATTTGAGGTAAACCTTTAGTTATTCCAAAGCCTATTAACATTCTAGGTTCCACTTGAACTCCTTATGCATTAAATCTTTTTAAAATAAAGGTAAGTATCAACCGAGAAATTTTAAAAGGAACCTTAATAAGCATTTTAACATGCTTATTAATTTGTATACTTCTTTTAGGTTTCTAGACACTTTCATAAGGAAGATTCCCTCAATTTTTTACAAATTTACCTTTATCTCTTTAGGGGTGATCGCGAATATAAGAAACTTGTTTCCTCCCTCGCTAAATGTTTATTTTTTAAGGTTTAATTTCATGTCTTATTTTTGCAAGGCTGTAAAGCATTCTTCCATATTGACAATATTGTTTCTTCTAACCTTTGCCTTCATAGTCATGTTGGTGATGTATGCTTTCATGTTTTCTACTTGGTTATTTATGAAATATTAAATTGACAAACCTTTGACAGGTTACCCCTATATTTTTTAAACTAAAAGGCATGAATTTGTAATAATATAAACCCTTACGCATGGTAACAAATGTCTTTTCTTCATTTGTCTCATTCTTGTTGATCGATTATACTTTAAGTAAGCATTATGAAATTTAAGATCAGGCGACCTAAAGTTGCATCTACCAGTTAATGTATTTGTGGCAAAGGCTAGCTATCATTTAGGTATACCTTTTTCATATCTATGAAGTTTATGTATATTCTCTACTTTTTGTTTGCTTTATTAACCATGACCATATTAGCGAGTCACTTAGGTTGTATCTAAAAGTTTACACCTCTAATATGGTTTGTTGCCTTTTTATTATAGAGTTTCTTTTCTTTTTTATTGGCCTCAAGAGGGGGTTGAAGTTTACCTTATGAGAAAATATTTTCTTACGCAACCCTAACATATTTGTTGGACTCTATGTAAAAATGTCCAAGTATTGGAGCAATAATTTCTTCAATTCTTCTTTGGTAGTTTTTCTATTCTTGCCTTAATTTTTATAGTCGTAAAATCTCTAGGTCTTCATATTATAACCTGCTCAATTTCTTCTTCTAGCTCACCTTGATTTCTTTTGTTAGATCTTTGATGTCTAATTCTTTGACATTTATTATGCATGTTATGTTATTTTCTTTTAAGGTTATGACATAATATTATTTTTCCATCCTTTGGTCTGCATATATCTCATTTGTTCTATTTAGAATTGAAAATTTCATTATCAATTAGTAAGGTGATAGGATTACTCATGACACATATAGAGAATGCTTGTTGATTACGGAAATATATATTGTGGGTCTCCTGAATACATATAATTTTATCAATTTTTATAGTAGAATTGGCCCTATACTTAATGTTATAGGCAAAATAATATTATTTTGCCATCCTTTGGTCTGCATATATCTCATTTGTTTTATTTAGAATTGAAAATTTCATTATGAATTAGTAAGGTGATAAGATTACTCGTGACCCATATAGAGAATGCTTGTTGATTATGGAAATATATATTGGGTCTCCTTAATACATATAATTTTATCACATTTTGTAGTAGAATTGACCCTTTACTTAATGTTATAGGCAAAGATATCATTTTTTATGTATATTTGGTCATCATCAAAACCAAGCAAGCATAGGTAAGCTAATAAGTTTTAGTCTATGCATTGTGATGTACATCTCTTTGAGAGCATCATAAAATAATATGTCCACATTGTTTCATAAATCTATTAACATTCTCTTAACTAAAGAGTTGACTATCAATATTATCACAACTATGACATCTTTTTAAGGGTGAACTATATACCCATTGTCTATTTCCTTAAAAGTAATCTCAAACACCTTCATCCTTTTATCAAGTTTGTTATAGTTAGGTCATTTACTGCAACCCTTCGCTTGTAGTGCTTTCTCAAATCATGTGGATTAACCTTTAAGTATAATGTGATTCCTTATCAATTTCGCTTATTCTCAACCTCTATAAAGGGCTTGTTCTTCGTTCTACCCTGGTTCATTCATCCCCATTTACCAATTTGTTGGCCACTCTTATGAACTTTATCAATACTTGGTGTTATGTTCAATATATCGATGGAAGTGACAATATAGGTTTTATCTCTCTTTGTTTTTTATTTCTTGACTATATCATTATTAAGGATGTAGTCGATAACCCTATTAAGGGAAGTGTTAAACATGAGGAGATCTTTCTTAATTCTCCCATTATTTTCACCTTTTAAATGACTTGTTCATAATTTTTCTTCTTAATTTTATTTACTGATGACATAATAATCTTCTTATTTTGGATAGTATTATTGGTGTGGATTCTTACAATGCATTCAATAATCTCCAAATCTATGTATTTATGTGATTTAATCTATATATCCTAAAAAATTCAAGGCAAATTTTTGCGTTAAGTTCCACAAAGGATGCTATTGCTTTAGTCTATTTATAAACGTTGTTGCAGCAACCCTGAATTGAGTATTTGGGTTGCCTCAAAATTAAAGCAGTATAAGTAATCCCTTAAGTTGTCTTCTAAACTTTAGGTTATTGGTATAAAATAGGCTTAATCTTTAGGTATACACCTATTAATAGCAAAACGTGACATGAATATGGTGGTTAGCTATTGAAAGGTGGCCACTATGCTAAAAGCAAAGTCTAAAACCATGATTGTGTCTTACAAATCAAGCTAGAGGAGAAACTTTGCACTTTACAACATTAGATGCACTATATAAGTCTACGAGTTCTCTGTATCAGTGCATATGATTAATAGGTTCGTGCATGTCATTATAAGTATCCAAGGTTGACATTTTAAACCTGAGGATAATCACTCTGCTAGGATGTCATGTATCATTCAGCTATCAACTATCAAACTTTAAACATATATGTCATGTTTTAGTGGTATTAATTACATTTATGTAAATAGGTGCACATGTGTAAATAAGGCTCCTTTTGGAAGTGACTATGTTTTCTTTTATACCTATGTTGCCTATCTTATAATAATTATTTAAATTGTTATCATAACATATGAAGTTTTGTGATTTGATCCTCGAGTTGCTCATTAGTGTTAAGTGCTTTAGGGGTATTTGTTATTCCCTCTAGGTTGGAAGATAAATTTCTTCCATAGGTATTTATTATTATTTCTTAGCAGGAGTAACTTAAATAATTTGGCATTTTCTTGCATAAGAATATCATAATTATTTCAAAAGTTTTGCTCATAAATGACGCTAAATAATGTAAAGACTAAATGGTACTTGTCAATCCCACTTTATGTGTCTATGACCTTAAAACAAAATTCTATAAGTTGTTGAGGATGGTTGGATATATTTATTTTCCACATTGTTGTTATGAGTTCTTGGAGATTTGAAAGGCGAAATTGTCACTTCAATTATGTTAACGTCTAATATTTCAATTATGTTAGACGTTAACATAATTGAAATAATAACGAAAAAATAGACGTTAACATAATTGAAATAACAACCTGCATTATATTTTTCGTTATTAAAAAAGTAGTCAACCTTATAGATGTATAAAGATACTTAAATATATGTGTGCGTATTTTTTAGAGAACAAAGTTTATCAAGATGATTTGTATGAGAAGTTTATACAAGATATTACTTGTGTCTATAGGTAATCTCATTTTGATGATTGTATATATGGTTCTTAAACTTACATCTACAAGATATATCATATATGAATTGAATATTTTAATACCACTAGGACCTTTCCTAATGAAAAATAGCTTGATTACAGCTCAATAGACTTGACATGAACTATATAGAAGTAGTTAAGTGAGTATTATAAGATTTGTCACCCTAAAGCAATTAAGGATAATATTTCATTTTTCTTAATTAGTAATGATTTAAAAAACCTCTAGTTAGAGTGGAATGATACTTATAACATAAAATTTAAATATCATTAGAAAACTAACTATTAAAGTTTAAAAACTAATAAGATTAGATTAAAATAAATTAAACACTAAATTAAAACTTTATATTTAATTTGGACATTGTATAATAAAAAGATTAATTATACAGATAATTCATGTATAAAAAGGTTAGAAACATTTTGAAATTCATAATATTTAAGTAGCTATAATGTGTTACTTATTGATGGTAATAAGTCATGCTATGCCAAGTTCACCACTAGCTTGGCCCAACCATACACTCTACCGATCAGGGCTGGCTCGTACTACCCGAAGGTCAATCAAGCACTAGTTTGGGCCTAGCCATATGCACTCCCAGCCAAGGATGGCTCATGCTACTTGAAGGATGGAGATGGTAGATGGTGACGGATGGAGAGGAGAGATGGTTATAACGTTGGAGGGGAAGGGGCTAAGGAGAAGGAGCACAATGAAGAGATTGAGAGAAAGGAGTGATTGTGAATAAGAAGAGATAAATTGAGTGAGAGGAGGATATGAATCATCAACTTATCAACTCGGGCCAAATCCATTCACTTCATATTAGGCTAAGTCTTGGTCAGTCCAGATCCGAGCCAATTTGTCATCTTTATTGTCACCTAATACTAATCTTGATTTATAAATATAAATTATTCAATTAAAAATAAAAATAAAAATAAAATGCCATGTCCTCTACATGTGCAATGGAATCTATCTCTACTCACCCTTGTAATAATTTTTAACTTTAAAAAAGAAAAGCACAAAAGGTTAATTGTACAATGGCCTTGTTTGGTAAAGAGCTAATAATATATAGACAGCAACTCGGCCAAGGACATGTACTACCAACTCCATCAAATTAAACAAATTCCTTTGATACGAGACATATAAGCGGCCACTGGGGAAAGAAAATAACTCTCGAGCATGACCTGCTTATTCAAATCAATTTATCACATCTTTAATTTGGACTAAAACTAAATTCCTCAACTCCACATGATTTTAGGGTTAACCGATCCAGAAAGGCTATCCATCTGTTCCATCCTTGTGGAGATCAAAATAATATCTACTCTTGAATCCGATGTTCACTGGATCTTCAATAGATCAGCATGGTCACAACTTAAACCTTTTGATGCAAATGACAAGTGCTCTTTTACATATTTCTGACTTCAATTAGACTGTGTGCAGGTTCTTTTCTTATTCCTACATCATTCATCAAATGTCTCACATTTTCTGCATCTTCCCATCTCCCTAAAGCAGAATAAAGTTTTGCCAGCAGAACAAAGTTCCCTGTATTCTCTGGTTCAAGCTCAAAAAGCCTTTTTGCTGCAATCTCTCCTAGTTCAACATTACCATGAATTACACAAGCGCCAAGCAATGCACCCCAAACTGCATGGCTGGGCATAAATGGCATTCTTATGATTAGATTGTAAGCTTCATTCAATCGACCTGCTCGACCAAGCAGGTCAACAATGCAAGTATAATGATCATCACCAGGATTGGTTTTCTGATCCTTGAGCATGAGCTTAAATAAATTCAAACCCTCATCAACCAGACCAGAATGGCTACAAGCATGCAGCACAGACGTAAAGGTTATTTCATTTGCCTTTATTCCAGACTGAACCATTTGACTGAAAAGTGAAACAGCAGTCCTACCATGCCCGTGCACTCCATAACTAGCTATTATTACACTCCATGAAAAGATGTCCTTGATTTCTTCAGGGATAGCGTTAAAAACCTTGTGAGCAAACTCTAAATTTCCACACTTTGAATATATATCAATCAGGCTTGTAGCAATTTCTATTGTTGAAAGAAACCCAGACTTCATCAAGTAACAATGCAGATTCATAGCTGGCTGCAAATCAGCAAGAGTTGCATATGCAGGAAGAAGACTGTTAAATGTTACCTCATATGGTTTTACTCCTTCCATAAGCATTTGCTTAAATAATCCTACTGCCTCAGCTGCAAGACCATTATAATTGTACCCAGAAAGCATTGCACTCCATGGAGCTGCTCTCTTCCTTGAAGTTCTTGCAAAGACTCCAAAGCTCACTTCAATGCGATTACATTTTGCATACATGTCAATCAATGAGGTTTCCACCACAACTTCTGAATCTAGCTTTTGCCTCGTTACCCACCCATGCAAGCAACGACCATCATTCAAATACTTCAAACTGGCACACGCAGAAAGAAGCGATGCGACTGTTACTGAATTGGGACGAATCCCTTCAATCTGCATAGCCTTACAAAGTACCAATGCCTTTCTTAGATCACCATTTAAAATATACCCATTTATCATGGATGTCCAACTTACCACATCCTTCTCAACTATCCCATCAAAAACTGATTTTGCTTCCTCCATACTACCACATTTTACATACATGTCTACCAAAGCATTCCTAACTACTATATTGTTGCCTAAAACCTTCTTCTCCACTGCTGCATGAACCCTTCTTCCAACATTCAATTTCTTCAAAGACGCACAAGCTGGCAACACAGCAACGGCAGTGGCACCATCAATTTCAACCCCAAAATCCACCATTTGGTTAAAAAACACCAAAGCCGTTTGCGCACATCCATTTTTAAAGTACCCATTGATCATAGTATTCCAAGAAACCACACTCTTCTCCTTCATGGCATCAAAAACCTTCCTCGCTTCCACTTTTTGTCCACAATTCATATACATTGCCAACAAAGAATTCTGCACAATCGTGCCTGAACCAAACTTTGACATTAACGTCTGCCCGTGAATCACTCTACCCAATTCAACCGACGATAATTCACCGCAAGCCTTAAAAACAAGTGGAAACGTATACTTATCCGGTGCACAATATCCCAACTGAAGCAACTCCACAAACATCTTTAACACACCAAAATACTCTCCTCCATCAACACATATTCTCATCATGTGATTGTACAACACGACCCCTGGTTGCGGCAATTCATCAAATAGTTTCCGCGCATATCTAATTTCCCCGCAACGAGAGTAAGACACCACCAGATATGGGCGGACGTCTTCGGCAGAGCCCAGTGACGAGTGAAGGATGTCGGCGGTGATGGTATGGCCATGGAGCAGTTTAACTTCGGTGAGAGATCTAGTGGCTGCATAGCGTTTTAAGAATGCCTGCAACTGCGCGGTAGTTTCGGCGAGTGAGCGTTTATCTTTGAGCAAAGCCCGAGACGGTCCATTCATCAATGTTTTTGTTAAGCAGCAAAAAGCTCAACCCGTTAGAAGAAATTAACCTACGTGAACCTACTATTATGGTCCGACCGGACTGGGTGGACCGGACATGCTTACTGAGTTACTGTACTCCCAAACCAGTATTTGATGGTTTTCTTTCTATTGATAAAAGGATTTCGTTGAACTTCTTCAGTTGTTACAGGTGAGATTATTAAGAATATCTAAAGAGAGGTCTTATTGTATATTGTTTACTGATGACTATATTTTAGCGATGAAATAAAAGATAGTGGTTTGGGCTGTAGCTCAGTGGTATGAGGCGTGCGTCTCAACGCAACAAAACCCTTTGATCAGGGGTTCGACTCCCACAAATCACCCTGGCAGACCAAAGGGACAATTCCTTATATTTGGGCAGCTCCATAAGCGGGGGCCACTCTCCTGTGGGCTTCGGAACCCACCCAAACCAAAACTCATTCTCTATGTAAATTCAATTCACGCTAAAATTCACGTCAATTGAATTCTAAAAGGCGACGAGTTATTAAGAAGTGGTAGGGTGATGGCTGCAGCAGCTTTTGAAGTTGCTCTACTTATTCCCATAAAAAGTGGCGGTGGTTATACATACAAACAACTATTACACATTATACCACCAATTGATTTAACACAAATATTTCATCAAAGTCAAGTGGTTTAATTTAATTTTAAATTACTAATTTGCAGTTTTATTGAATATTGATAATTATAAATAATGTAAAAAATAAAAAATGTGATTAATAATTGTTCAAGTTAATAGTTGTCCAACTTTATGAAAAGGGACAAAATTATCAAAAGAACATAATGTAAATTATAATATAAATAACAACAATGGTAACATTAACAATTTCATTAGCATACAAAATTTCACAATTTTATTTTTTAAGTTAATGACAATTTTTATTTTTATGTAAGTGTGAATGTTTATTAGTTAATAATATTATTTTTTAGTCAGGGATAAATGTGTTACATGAAATAATTGAATTCAATTTTAATATTATCGGTTAATTGAATTCAATTATAATATTACTGAATTTGTTTTAAATAGTGTAAATTTTAATTCAATCTTATTAATGTAATTGAATTCAAAGTTAAAGGCTTCCAAACAAGCCCGAAGGAAGGTTAAAAGCAATAGAATCCTGGGTCCTGAAATCTTTCTGATGCTTCCGATTTCTTGGAAGAAGGACCACGAGTCTACGACCAAATCAGAATGAAGAAAACGAACGGAATGAAAGTGGACCAGAGCTTTTGATACCGAGTCTGGCCCAGAAGAGATATCACTCGTACCATTCCTGAAAAAATGAACTCCACGCCATTCACAACCTCATGTCGTGTCATGGGAGCAACTGTTCCTCTTGTTGTTATGCTCGGTGTTTCTAAATAGGGTTGGCAATATGTTGAATTGTGCTTAGATTCTAAGATTCGAATCCGAATTGGACTTGCATTTAATTTTTTTAAAATATAACTGAGTTTATTAATTTTTAATAAGTTTATCTTAGGTTTTAATGTCTGAAATTAAGTTGTAAAGTTTGAATTTGAGTATAATCTGAACCTTAGAAAAATAACCCTAGGATTCAGATTAAAAAACTGTCATAAATTTAGATAACGATTTAATAAAATTTAAAAATTTAAAATAAAATTAAAAAATTATTCATATTTATTCAACATTTTAAAGTTTAATTGAAAAGGAGATTATTAAATGAAAATTAATTTATTTGTTGTAGTTTATAAGAACTTATTAATTTACATAAATTGACAACTAATTAATAAAATTTTCAGTTTTTAACGATAAAAGTTATTAAAATAAATCGAACTAAAAAATTGAGAATCAAACCAAAAAGTTATAGATTTCAAAATTTTTACAATCGAATTGAACGACCCCGTTAAAGTTTTCTAATTATGATACGGTTAAAATAAATTCAACTGTATATTATTTTTTATTGAATAAACATGTCTGAAAATCCAAGTATGGAATTTGGAATTACAATAAATTTGTATTTTTCACGGATATTAAAACTAATAATGAAAATAAAAACAAAATCAAGACATTCTGATAATTAAAAGTACCCTTCACACTATACTGAAAGTAGACATGCACGTTTCAGTTTACTAGTCATCTTGGACAGGAAAGAACAGACCATGCATACATACGTTCACAATTATGAAGGTTTCAAACATACCCACAAGACATCATAGAACCAACAAGCATCCTTCAACATGGTTTGAGTTTGAACCTCAATAACATGGAAAAAACAGAAAAAGAAAAAGACCCAACTCCACAAACAAGCCATAGCAAAGAATGAGAAAAGAATAAGAAAGCATGGAAGTGGAAAGGAGAGCACAAAGGAGGAACATATTTGCCTTAAACACACTTGAATCCCTTAGGTACACCCTTTCCACAGTAATTAAGAAGCAAGGATAAAGAGACAGGAACGTTAAGGTTACTGCCTAAAACGCTTGCTTTAATGGCAGTGCAAAGCCAAACAGCTGCTTCAAGATCAGCAAGACCCTCAATGAGACTACAGCACGGTGTCTTTGGTAGAGTACCAACTACAAGGTGCACCAAACCCTTCAACACTTCGGCGCATACCGCAAATTTAAGCGTGTTTTTGGGACAAGTGGCCTTTGGTGGTGATGGTGATGAGTGTTTGGGAGTCTTTGGCGTTGGTGGACAAGCAACACGGTGAGAGCTAACCATACTGAAGAAGAGAAGGTTTAGAGTAAGAAGAAGAGCAGTAGCTGCCATTGCCTTAGAAGCCATTTCGCGACTAGTGATGTTTGGTGTGAGCATTGGTAAGAGCATTTTTGATACACGGATTATGGTTCTTATAAGGAATTGGAAATGTCCAAAAGGCATATCAGATTTTCTGTTTTAATTATCCTATTTTAATCTTATTTCTGGCCTAAAATAACGTCGTTTTATATCTAGTTCAGATTAAATATAGTATTAAGCCAAGGGCCTAATTCGACTCAACCTTAAGATTACGTGACATAAGACTATGTTTAACTTTTGGTAAAATTATCAAAACATATTATTTTAACCTTAAATTTATTTAAACTTTAAATCAAAACAATGTCATTTCGAATAAACTTATCTAATCGAGTGATCAGGCTACTTGAACTTTGCATACTAGGTTTCGAGCCTGTCCCTTGAACCCACATCTAACTCAAAATCCGATCATACTTAATCTGATTTGTTAACTTCAAATTAAACCCAAACTTAGGCCAAAAATTAAGCCATGGTTTGATTTGGCCTCAAGTTAATGGGCCAAGCTTTGAACCTTTTTTTTCTTTTCAAAATATCGAATCTCAAATTGAGGTCAAGCTTAGAATGATTATATGAAAAATAATCTTTTTTTAATTTAAAACATTAAAAGAACGGGCTGAATCAGGCTACCGGTTGCCCAAGTTCAATCGAGCTCGATCTTAAACTCGACTATTATGAACTAGATCAAATCTCAACTAAACTCATTGTCTCGCTTACCTAAACCCTACCACCATCTCTACGTTATATCTCATCTAAGTCATAGTAATAGTCGGCATAAATTAGAGAATAGGCTCGGCCATCCCGATCCATGATCGCCCTACTTGCCTTATTGCCATCTCTGCTTTAGACGTCATCTAAACCAGTGTAGTAGCTGGCACAAATCTGAGAATAGGCCATTTTCTGTGGTTTCGGAGCATTTGGGTACATTCCTTTTAAAATGATATCCTATTACAATATTCCCTTTACCTTACTCTCTTCTCGTGAACCTCCAATTTTTACTCATCCCAAATTTTGGCCGTTTGTTCCATTTAACACATACAGGTCATTGGGATCGAGATTGATATCATTATGCATTCCAACGTAGATAAGAAAATGACGGGCGGTTGTTTGCATTTGGATCCCGCCTCAAAAAATTAAATTAATACTACTTTCTATTTAAAATAAGTATCGTTTTAAAAGAATACACTTATTAAAAAATTTTATAAAATGTCTAATATACTCTTATTAATTACATATTAAAGTGTCTTAAAAATATAATCTGTGTAATTAAAATGTGAGAAAAATTAAAGGATAATTTTGGAAGTAAAATCATAAATATGCATAAAAAGTCATAAACGACACTTATTTTAAATAATTAAAATCCCTCTAAAACGACACTTATTTTGAATAAGAGAGAGTATTATTTAAATATCTAGTTCATATTAATAAATATTTTTTTTATTTAAGACTAAAAATTTAACCCGACTCTAAATTAAGTAGGAAATGGGCCCATTCATGTCATAACTACGTGAAGTTCAATCACTATCCATCATATTCGTTTTATGAATCTCTATTGATCGGAGTTCATCAACCCTCTCAACCCATAGCCAAAGTGAAGCCACTTGAGTTACTCCATGCACCTAACTTAAAGCCATAAATTTCTATTTATCGGACGACTCTAAATTAAGTACGAAATGGGCCAATTCATCTCATAACTACGTGAAGTTCAATCACTATCCATCTATTGATTGGTCGTTTGCTTCTTGTAACTCGGGAGGCTCATTTAAAATCTCAGCAATTATGCCCTGTAATACATTTTTGAGCATCAGATTTAGCATTCTTTGAGGTCAAAGACTCAAAGTGGTACTAATATCCTATTAGGACCAAATAATAGTTCCTACCTATTCTTATGGTAACGGTTGCCACAAATTATTACAAAATACTAATATTACTTATTAAGGATTACCTTTTTGAAGCATACGATAACAAACAGTAACTCAGTGAGGCTTCAAAATCGTGATAACGCGATGATGACCAATCCTTGTCTCACTGATACGACCAAGGTGACGAAGTACCTGTAAGAACGCGTGACATTTTCATTTAAATAATTCAAAACCAATGAGGAGCAGACACCAAAAGTAGTTAATCTTGATCCTATAGGGAGAAGTGTTAGCTAGAAACAAAATCCTCATGGATTCTTTAGGTATGAATGGCTGTGAATTCCAATAGCAGGCCTTGGATAAAAGTTCTTACTCACCAAGTCAAAGATTAAACTAATAAAAACAGAAGGAACTCACTGTCAATATGGCTTTTCCAGTGTGATCTAGCTTCAAAGATGGTCCTTTTATGTCAGTTTCAAGGAAGAAGTGTTTTCTCTTCAATCCCTCTTTCATTGCAATATCCCTAAGTTCCTGCTCTTCCCATGAAGTAAAGCTTAACGAATTACTTAAACAATCGCGTTGGTACATATGTACCTTCTAGGTTACAAACGAGCAACAGAACATCTCAAAGAAGCCAGAGCAACTCAATAAACGCATCAAACACATTTATTGTAAAACATAATTGGATGGTCAGAGGAAAAGAATCTCACTCACCAAGGCTTTTTCCCAAAGATCTTCTACCAGCTTCACGGACAAAAAGATCATAAACGAGTTAGAACATGGGCGAGTTTTTAAGCATGTAAAATTGAAAGTATATGAAGATTAAAATGCGAACCTTCTTCTTTGGAGCTGAAATAAGCTGAGAATTTGCTTCGGCATATGCTGCCATGTCACTTAAAACAGCATTGACCTTATCTAGTGTAAGCCTTCCTCTCATGTACCTGCAGGGAGCTGGCAATAAGCTTAAAGGGATTTTACTATAGAATAATGTTCGTCCTAGGATATAGTGCGCAAAACAGTTCAATCTATTCAAAGTGAGCTCTGTATCCACAATTTCAGAATACCAAACAGCTTAAACATGTAAAACTAGCTTTACACTTGAGCAAACCCAGAAATGATATGATAAAATTCACCTTATGGATATATAATAGTGAACAATAGAACACGAAATACGATTAACTCACGAGGGCAGTGAATCTCATTCCTCGGCAATGATAAACCACAATGGAGCAGGCCCGCGATCTTTTTTCTCCTGGAAATGGTCGAAAAAGTGATTTTTCATACAAAAACTTGAGAAAGTATTATTCAAGATGCAAACCTTTGGTGCCACTACAGGATCCTCCTCCAATTTAATAGAGCCAAAACTAGATGGTTGATTAGCACCCTCTTGCAGAGAACTGATGCACTAATGACAATTCAATTCAAAACATTGGGTCACAAAAATCCATTAAAATTGGATCAAAATGGATGGAAAAATTGTTACCTTCCTTCAGTTTCTAAAGACAATGATGCGGTCCTTTGTGGTATGTGCGAAGGAACATGAACAGATATGGTCTGCAATATCTTTTGCTGTCTTAACGATGCTTCTATGAGTTTCTGCTCTCATAAAAACAAATACACAAATCTTATTTAGAAAGCCTAATTTAGGTTAAACGACATAGTAAAGTAAATCAAACTTATACCTCAGCTTTGGGGATAGTCTCAGCTTCCTCGCGCAATCGGTTCTTGATAGCCTGAATCTGTAGTTACAATGGCCGTCAGGGACGTGTCCACCACCGACAAGTCGGTTATGCTGCTCGCTGGGTACACTACACGAATCCAACCGGAACACAACCAAGCAAGAGTCTCATTTCACTTAAAACAGCTGAACAACTAGTTCGTCAAAGAATCAAATCAAGCAAAAGACAAAATATGATAAAAAGAAATCTGAAGAAATCTCACTGTTTCGAGCAATAACGAGTTTCTGTAGCTCTGCGATTTTGGTGTTAAACGAAGAGATTAGAGAATCGAGTGACGAACCCGCTTGATTCAAAGCCATTTCTCACTTTCTAGTTCTCAGTCTCGATTGGAATTCAAATGAAGAAGAAATTAAATTCATATTCGGGTTTGGGAGCCTTTGGTCGATGGTTGTAGCGGGAAAATATTTCAAAAAAATGAACCTGTCCCTCAAAATGCGCCATTTTAGAGGATTGTTTTTTTTTTAGTTTTAGAGGATTGTTCTGTATATTTAAAAATTAAACTCTGCCCAAAACCCACGAAAACTTTATAATGTTTAAAATATTTTAGAAAAGATGGAATGTAAAGTTAGGACTTGGGAGTCGTTTAATGGACTATTTTTTATTTTTTTATTATTTTGATTTGTTTATTGAATCAATGAAAAGAAAGTAGATTGAAAGAAATTCATGTTGAGAGAAGTTTTAAATGTGTTAGGACTCATATGACAGTAATATGCTATTATTATTGTTAGCTTTCAGGATTCTCTTTTACGTTTACACTATATCTTGTTTAGACATTGATTGAAACTTTTTTTTAATTCATGTTTTATATTTACAATTCGTGTAAATCACATTGGAAATTTTGACAAAACATATGTTTGGGTCTATATATGTTTCCTATTATGTATATACTAATATAATTCATATTTCCCCTTTGTTCTTTAGAGAGAGGTATTGACGTGAATGACATTGACCCAAAATTGATGTTCTTTATAATCCCTGTTTTTAATGTTATTCTCACAAAAATCACAGTATATTAGCTTTTATTTTCGGTTTTTTAGCTTTTAGCATCTCTTGCTAAATTTAACTTTTCAAGTTAGATTGTAAACTAAAAATTTATGCCTAACTTTTGATTTTTTTTAATGAAAAGATATTGACAGTAATATGTGTATATTTTTGTACTAAATAAAATTTCACTAATTTAATTAACTAAAGGAAAATGAAATATGAAATTACCAAACAATAAATTTTTATTAGATAACTTCTTTCCTCAAATGAAAATATATTTTGAATT
>JANKOE010000008.1:17561388-17579477 GCA_026284465.1 Erythroxylum citrifolium
AGGGTATATCAGATATTTCATTAACTTTCTTAATAAGTGTGCATTTCTCTAAAACGACTTTTATTATGAAACGGAGGAGTATAATAGTAAAGGAAGACCATAAATGTGCACTTACGTTCATCGTAGGACCTAGCAAAAATCCCTCAGATCTCTTAACAGACGTCTATTACATTCCATCCAATGGTCAGAGTTGTCAGTGATGTTACACCTCCCCGCAATTTTAACTGTCCTGCCAGATATATAGATGTATGCTTAGCCTCGCTTCACTTCACTCTACACACCGATCACCTTCGAGTCTGAGAGAGCTCCAAACATGACGACTACGCCCTCTTATTTCACGGCGAATTCTCCCCTTTCTAGATTCATCAGTTTCAATTCCGGCAACGATGGCGGATCGAGATCGAAGCTGTTGCTCATCAGGAGGCGGAGCTCGTTGCCAGTCAGGAGGTCGTTTTCAGTCAAGAATGTGTCCATTGAGCCCAAGCACAACGTCTCCGGAGGAGAAGGTTAAATGTCGATCTTATATATGCTTTTTCGTTTCTGGTTGTGGTGTAGTTACCTTATTAACTTTTCTACTTAGTTAGTCACTTGGTGCATGCCCGCGCGCGCTTGTTCTTGTTAGTGATTTGCTTCTCCCTTTTTTCTTTTTATTGGATAATGCGAGCTTTGTGATGTTTATTTTCATCTAAAATGTTGGAATTTAGTATCGTACTAAATTCGTGTTTTTTTTGGTTGTTATAGAAGCCTTGAGCACACTCAGTTCTTTCACTCCAGATGCTTCGTCTATTGCCTCAAGTATCAAATACCATGCGGAGTTCACGCCAGCATTTTCTCCGGAGGGATTTGATCTGCCAAAGACTTTCTTTGCCACTGCTCAAAGTGTTCGTGATTCCCTCATCATAAATTGGAATGCCACTAATGAAAGATATGAGAGGTTAAATGTAAAGCAAGCATACTATCTGTCAATGGAATTTCTACAGGTTTTGTTGCAGTCTCGTTTCATTAATAAATTCCACAGCGATATAAAAATTTCTGTGTACTTATCACGCATATTCTTTTTGCTTTTGTTTATTATCGTTTTCACTTTTTGTAGGGCAGAGCACTCCTAAATGCAATAGGTAATCTAGAGTTGACTGGTGCCTATGCAGAGGCTTTAGAAAAGCTTGGACACAGCCTAGAGAGTGTGGCTTGCCAGGTGAGGTTCTCTGTATTTTTCCGTTACCATCTGATTTTTCTGTACATTATCAATTCCTTTTTCTAACAACCAAAATTTGTTCGAATAATATCTTAGTCAAAAATTTCTCCCAAAGAAGCGGCTGTGCTGCTTCTGTAGAAAAACCAAAGTGGGGAGGTTGGAAGGAATGCGGTTTTACCTAAGTGTTCCAGCTTATTACTGAGAGTTTCAATGGATTATTGTTAAATGTCATTAGGCTTTCTCTACGATAATCGTATAAAAATTGATACTATGGTAAGCAAATAAGGTGAGTTGAAAAGTTCTATTGGAATTATTTGACAGCTGTATTGATAACATGGTGAAAATAAATAATTTGAATGCTGAGTTGAAAGAATCAATTTTAATGATTTGACAAATGTAAACTACCTCTGGTTTTGAAGCATGACTAAATTTTGTTGCTTTGAGCTAGTATTAATGGTTTGAAGAACAAATAAACAAATTACTTTGTCTGTTTCTCTGTAACTTTGATAATATGGAGATGTGTATATGAGTGAAAGTAGGTGAATGGGTGTAAGTGCCTACGAATGTTTCTGTGTTAGCATATTGTTTTTGTTTTTTCCCTGTGTTTTAAGTTCATTGATTAAACTATATTAGGAGCCCGATGCAGCACTTGGAAATGGGGGCCTTGGGCGTCTGGCCTCCTGTTTTTTGGACTCTTTGGCAACTTTAGATTACCCTGCAGGGGGTTATGGACTAAGATACCAGTATGGCTTATTCAAGCAGAGGATTACAAAAGATGGTCAGGAAGAAGTCGCCGAAGATTGGCTTGAGGTATAAGTCCTACCCAGAATCTTTTATTTAGGGCGTTTTCTCCAATCATGTTAAGATAATGCAAGGCCTAAATGAAGTTTTGTTGCCATTGTTGCTTCCTGTTTTAACAACTTCACCCTTTTGTGTTCTTTCTTTACATTCTTGCAGATGAGCAATCCTTGGGAAATAGTAAGAAATGATGTTTCATACCCTGTGAAATTCTATGGCAAGGTTGTTTCTGGATCAGATGGTAAAAAGCACTGGATAGGAGGAGAAGAGATAAAAGCTTTAGCATATGATGTGCCTATACCAGGTTATAAAACTAAGACAACCATTAACCTGCGTCTTTGGTCTACCAAGGCTCCCTCAAGCGAATTTGATTTGCATGCTTTTAATTCTGGAGAACACACTAAGGCTTATGAAGCCTTAGCAAATGCTGAAAAGGTGCGCACCCAATTTCTCTATCCTCATAATGTGTTGACTAAAAGTTGATCTCTGTGTGTACATCTGCATCGCTGTTCCAAAAGCTTAAGTTGCAAATTTATTCTTGTGGGTTTTGCTTGCAACAGATTATTCTTCTTTTTGCAATTCCTACCTTAATCTATTGAATCTTGGAGGTTTATCTGTGTTCCTTGAACTTTACTGAAAACTTAATGACTCAATTGTCTGTCATTTCTTATGCACATGTGTGTGAAGCCATCTGCATAGATGCCTCTCACCTAACATTAAGAACAGGACAAAGTAAAAGGTATTGATGAATGCATAATGTGAATTGTATTGACGAAAAGCACTTTTTAATTCAGATTTGCTATGTTCTCTATCCTGGAGATGACTCCATTGAGGGAAAGATTCTTCGTTTGAAACAACAGTACACCTTATGTTCAGCTTCTCTTCAAGATATTATTTCTCGTTTTGAGAGAAGAAATGGACCAGCGATAAATTGGGAAGAGTTTCCTGAGAAAGTTGCAGTGCAGATGAATGATACTCACCCCACTCTTTGTATTCCAGAGCTGATGAGAATTTTGATGGATGTGAAGGGTTTGAACTGGCAGGAGGCTTGGAACATAACTCAAAGGTAATGCCACTTCGGATCTTTCAAATACCGTCTGTGAGTCATTTCACTGCATTGGAGAAGATGCACTGTTGAACGCCTTTATTGAGAAATCCATGGTAGTGGTATTGTTAGCCTAATGATTATGACGTAATTGAGACATTTGATGTTGTTAATTTGTTTTAGGATTCCATTACCAATTTTTGGATGATACTGTTCAGTGGCTTTCGTCTTTGTATCTTATACCTGTTTTCATTTTCTCTTTTGTTGTTAAATTTATCTTTAACTTGTTTTTCAATGATTTAAACTTAATAGAAAGATGGAAAGTAGTATTTGACTATACCTCTTATTCCTCATCTACCATTGACTAATGATCACTTCTTGTTCTCATCGATCATTGGCCATTTGAAGTTGGCCCAATTTTAATCTTTTCTTTGTACTTCTTTTTGTTTGGTTATTAGTCTATTTGATTTCTGCATTGCACAGCTTATCTTGTCTTTCCAATTACATGGGACTTTGAGGCCAAACATACCCTATTCCCTTAACCAACTACATAGATTGAGACCCCCAACCTATGGGTTGGAAGTTAGAGTTGCTACTGTTGGACCCATTACAACTCCTCATTTCACCTCTTACCTATACAAACTCCTTTCTCTGCATGAAAAAGATGGATGAAAATCTGACTTATATCTTTTTTTTCTTTATAATGCTATCATTGTGTTTTAGGCATGTGTAGATTTTTAGTATTGATATTCTGCGACTTGGGTGTTAGAACTGTGGCGTACACAAACCATACTGTACTTCCAGAAGCATTGGAGAAGTGGAGTTTGGAACTTATGCAGAAACTACTGCCACGGCATGTTGAAATCATAGAAATGATTGATGAAGAGGTCTGTATATTTCAATCAATAACAGCTCTTTCTATTTGTAGTTTTCTTCTTGGCATCATTGTTTCATTTCATTTCATTTTTTTTCCATGCTACAGCTGGTTCGCATTATTGTCTCTGAGAATGGTAGAGCAGATTCCAGCCTGTTGGAGAAAAAACTGAAAGAAATGAGGATCTTAGAAAATGTTGATCTTCCTGCTGCCTTTGCAGATGTAATTACTAAACCTAAGAAAAGTCCCGTTGCTGTCACTACTGAGGATGTTGAAGCTTCTGAAGAGGAATTTGCAGATGTAATTACTAATCCTAAGAAAAGTCCTGTTGCTGTCACTACTGAGGATGTTGAAGCTTCTGAAGAGGAAATTTCTAAAGATGAAACACCTGATGAAGAGATTAAGCATACCAATGAAACAAATGAACCCAAGAAAAAAATCACTCAGAAGAAGGAAAAGGTGGTAGCAGAACCACCACCAAAACCACCAAAGTTGGTCCGAATGGCCAATCTATGTGTTGTAGGTGGCCATGCAGTAAATGGAGTTGCAGAGATACACAGTGAAATAGTTAAGCACGAAGTGTTCAAGGAATTCTATGAGGTACTATCACATTTCTTGTTTAGAGCGTAGTTGAATACAATGTTTCTGACAAGTTCTAACTTACTTTTTCTGATCCATTGCAAAAAAAACTATGCTAATATATCTTGATCTATATGGGATGGTACTCTACAGTTGTGTCCTCAAAAGTTTCAAAATAAAACTAACGGAGTTACACCTAGAAGATGGATCCATTTCTGCAATCCTGATTTAAGTAAGATCATCACAGCCTGGACTGGCACAGAGGATTGGGTCCTGCATACTGAAAAACTGGCTGAATTGAGAAAGGTAATCTTCCTTTAATTGATAGCAGATTTTCATTAAATTAAACCTAAAATTACTTTATTACCTTTTCAGCATATTGGTGCGCTTTAAGTTGTTAAAATTTTGAATTTATGTAGCTTATGCTAGAGTGTACGTAAAGAAAGAGTTGGTTAATTTGGTAGGAATAGGATGATGTGGCTAATGGCAACTTGTGAAATGTTTGGGTGAGACGGTTCTCAGGAAAGTGCATCTTTAATATATTGTACCATGCAAAACCATTCAAATGTCCTTGCTGTGAAGATTTTATAAATACTGTTGCAGCAAAACTTTATTTTGATGCAGGAATTGGAGAAGAAGAGTTTTCCTGGTTTGTGAAATCCATTGCTTTGTGTCCTCAAGCTTCAGAACTATGAAGTTTGACTCCTAAAAACTGAGTTTTGCATGCGCTCAAAATTCAACTTTCCTTCCTAAGCCAACAAAATGCTTCCAATAAGATATAAGCCTCGAAGCACTTCTCATTTTTCAATAGGCAATGTTACACTGCAATTAGAGCAAGACAATGCTACCTTAATGCATGGCACATGCTTTCTAGTATGGAATTTCATCTCCTTGACCAACTGACTATTTGTTTGATGAGGTTGCATATTTCACCTGAATGTGTCATTATAGTGCCTTCTCTACAACCTAATCAAAGTTGTTTGACTTCTTTTAAGTTTGCGGACAATGAGGATCTCCAAACACAATGGAGAGCAGCAAAAAGGAGCAATAAGATGAAGGTTGTGTCACTGATCAAAGAAAGAACAGGGTACTCCGTCAGCCCCGACGCAATGTTTGATATCCAGGTGATCTATCAGTGGAAAACATCAGTTAGCAGATGTCAGATTGGAAATAAAAGTTAATGATTGTTTGGTCCATGATCAAGAACAGTGGAGAAAAGATTTTACTAAAATTTTCTTTCTATCTACATTTGCTTGTTCAATGTTCTCACGAGCTATCAAATTCAGGTGAAGCGCATTCATGAGTACAAAAGACAGCTGTTGAACATTTTGGGAATTGTATATCGCTACAAGAAGATTAAAGAAATGACGCCAGTTGAAAGGAAAGAAAAGTATGTTCCACGAGTTTGTGTATTTGGTGGGAAGGCATTTGCTACATATGTTCAGGCCAAGAGAATTGTCAAGTTTATTACAGATGTGGGGGCTACAGTCAATCGTGATCCAGAAATAGGTGATCTACTGAAGGTATGGTACCCCTTTAGAGTATATACTTCACTTTCATTTTAATAGTTCTCTAATTATAGTATGTCAATATTGATGATGGCTGAATTTCGCTCATTGTGTTGTCATCCCGCTTTGGTTATAATTTTATTGTGAAATCTCTAGTCATTTGATTTTTGACTAGTGTTCAAATCTTGCTTCTTAACAAGTTCATTACAGTGATTTAAGTTTCCATGGGCACTATGATTCAATAGTTGCTTAACTGATTTCTGCGATCACCCTTTCTTTTATATAAGTCATCATAAAGAACATAATGAGAATGAAAATGGGGGAGGATGCAATATTCTTTTCATTGTCTGCTGTTCTCAATTTATATCTGTAGATTATTGGGTTCAAACGTTTTGATGTTTCTCCATGAATGCAATTGTTTACAAGTTCTATGAGAGTCTTGGTTTTTAGGTTACGCTAACTCAATTCCTTGATAAATTAGGTTGTTTTTGTCCCTGATTACAATGTGAGTGTTGCTGAATTGCTTATCCCTGCAAGCGAACTCTCACAGCATATTAGGTAATACAATTGTACTTATCTTGCCGAGTTGTTTTGTCTTTTGGTTTATTTAACAAATTTGTTTTATATTCCCTAAATATGACATACTAAACGCAAGACTATCAAGTACATATTAGTAATAATTTAACAGATTGTCACAATAATTCAGTCATAGTCTCACCTAACATATCAAGCTTCCTGGTTGAAAATTTTCTCTAGGCCTTTATGGTTTTGGTTCTTAGATTGTGCTCTTCACAGAAAACTTGTTCGAATTCTCTTTTTGATCATTTCTTTATTCAGATGAAGTTTGTGAACTGCCTGTCCGAGATAAGTGGTCAAGCTCTTTGCTTGGTTAACTATAAGAGATTCTGCAGAATGTGTACGATTTGTTGAAATTCTTATCTGCCTTAACCTGTAGTACGGCTGGGATGGAAGCCAGTGGAACAAGTAACATGAAATTTGCAATGAATGGCTGCATCCTCATTGGGACCTTAGATGGGGCTAATGTTGAGATACGAGAAGAAGTTGGCGAAGAGAACTTTTTCCTCTTTGGCGCTAAAGCTCATGAGATTGCAGGACTTAGGAAAGAAAGGGCCGAGGGAAAGGTATTTCTTCTGAACCACATTAACATCAACGTTATACGTGTCTGATACAGGATTCTTGATGTTCATTTTGTTTTTGTGTAAAATGTAAGCAAGAAAATTAAGAGTAAACTAATAGATCATTTCCATTTTAATATTTTTTAAATTCTAGGAACACTAATTATCTACACGTAATTTTGTACACGGTGCTCTTGTTAGAAGCAAAACCAAATATTGGATGAAAGCAATGTGCACTATAATTATCCATTATAACTGATGAAGACTAATTCATGAACTGGAAAATTAAGTTTAGGTCAACCATTGTCAAAATGACTAGAACAAGTCATTTGGATAGTTGATCTTTATCATTTATAAACCCTTTAACATTTTCATGTTTAGTCAATATGAGATACTCTTAAGAAATATATTGAACCCAAAAATATTAACTGGTGCTTATTTTAGTTCATGTTTTTGGACTTGGCACTTACATTTTAGCGTTCTTGTCATCTTAATAAAGTTCGTACCGGATCCACGTTTTGAGGAAGTGAAGGAATTTGTGAGAAGTGGTGTCTTTGGAAAGTACAACTATGACGAACTGATGGGATCATTAGAAGGAAATGAAGGTTTTGGGCGTGCTGATTATTTCCTTGTTGGAAAAGACTTCCCTAGCTATATAGAATGCCAAGAGGAAGTTGAGCAGGCATATAAGGACCAAAAGGTATACATAACCACTTCTTCTCAGATGGTAGAGAAGCATGCATGCACATTACAACACCCTTTTCTCTTGTCCCTAGCACTTACGTTTTGATTAGAAGCTTCTCATAAATATCGTTTTTGTGCTCACATCGACCTGTTCCATCTGGTATGCACCTGCTTTGCGTAATTTAGTTGTCAACTTGGTATCTTTGCAGAAATGGACCAAAATGTCAATCATGAACACAGCAGGTTCATACAAGTTCAGCAGCGACAGAACCATCCATGAATATGCCCGTGACATCTGGAATATTCAACCCGCCACCTTGTCATAAACACGCCAGACCCGGAGTCGGTGCCTCAAGTTTCAGATGACTATATATATATGGTCTGATTTCCAGGCGGAGAGTTTTATTACTTAATAATGTAACATAAAAACAAGCTTGTACCTCTGAAACTGCGACTGCCTTTGTTGGTCGGAATAACGAAATTAATAAACTTCCAACCGTTGCCATAACTTGATTAAACTTTCCATACTTTTAAACTGCTCTTCTAGCGGAGTATTAGTTCAATATCTATATTAGAATAGGGTATTTGCAACAGAAGTGGATTAATATCTAACTCTCATTTAAAAGACAAGATATTGCAGTAGCCAATTGGTGCGGGTCAGATTTGTACATCTTCATCTAGCTTGGGAAAAGAAATTGCTATTCTCAGGAAAAAAAGCCGAAAATGAGGTACTTGAGAGATCACCATGCAAAATTGAGGACCATCGCAAAGTACATCACGTGTTATAAATTAGACTAACGATTGAAAATATAAACTGCGCGCTAAATCAGGCAGTCACCAGAAGTCCAAAGACATCGTCTTTGAAAAATTTTTCATATTAAGGTGGGCGTGGCCACTCCTGCTGCTTGTTTCTTTAGCATATTAGCATGCTTTTGTCCAGCTAGATGGTAATTGAACACCGTCTCACTATTACACACAATATTACAAACAGCGCATTCCCTGACAGCCTCTGCTGCAGCTCCACCTTGCACAATTTTACGTCTTTTTGTCTCCAAATCTTCTAACGCTTCTGCACCCTTCTTCCTAGTCTGTTGTTTGTTGCCAGTTTTCTTGGTTTTGTCACAATCTGCTTGGAGTTTCTCCAAGTTTTTCTTGTGCCTCTTCCCCAATTTATGCTGGTCGAATACATCCTCACTGTTACAGTCCACCTTACAAATTTCGCAAAACGCAGACTGGACAGCTTTGGCTTTCTTTTGCCGCTTCTTCCAAGGTTGAGGATGGGCTGCTAGATTGGGCCACATGAAGGATCCTGTATTGGCAACAGCCAACTGCTCTGTCCCATTTGGAGCTGAAGCCATGCTCATCCCCTGCTGCACTCAAATTTCGGATTATTGAAATCAAGCAAACACCTAAAACAATATCATATTATCCCCTTTACAAGTTTTTGAGTTATGGTTGTAGGGAAAAGACAAAATGCAGCAGCTTCCAATACTAATCTGTAAACCAAACCAGGTCCTCCCACTGACCTCTTCTAAATTAACACTTAAATCATTAACAACAGAACAATTTGAAAGAGTTCTGAGATTATGCAGACAAAGTTCCTAATTATCACGGGCAATTAAACAAACCCACCTCTTAAATCAATACGCAAAAAGGAAACTAACCAAAAAATAGAAAAGAAAAAGACGAACCACTTACAACAGCGGCAGCTGGATCCGAGCCATATTGCCGAACGGCTTCTTTGGCAGCCCAATTCGGCGGATTCGGATCGGTGAAATATCCAGATATTGATGCAGGCGGGTACGAGCTCACGGAGGCATAGGAATCCACTCCAGGTGGCTTCAGACCGGTGTTTGGTTCGGGGTAATAGAGAGAGGATTGAGAAGGATCATACAGAGAGTAATTAGAAGAAGCGTAGTAACATGGTTCTATCTGGGATGGTGGATTAGGGTTCGCTTTGATGCCAGACCAAGCTGTGTACTCCATGAAATTGAGGGTGACTTTCAACTTTTGTATATAAATAGGTTTTGTCTGGTGGAGAGATTGGGTGTTAAAGACAGACATGAAATAACAGAAGCATAGTTGTGGCTTGGGCCATGGCCAGCAAGAATGGGGCTGGGGTCTAATTAGAATTCTCTTATATGCTTCAGTGAAATAAATTTGTCTCTTTTACGATCATCTGTTTCAGATCACCGGTAAGATATTAGAATAATTATTAAAGAAAAATATCACTACTTCCAAAAGGCTGTTTGGAACAAAGTGAATTAAATTTATATATGAATTGAATTAAATTATATTAATGAAATTAGAATTGAATTCAATTTACACTGTTTGTAACAAATCCAGTAATATTAGAATTGATTTCAATTACACTGTTTGGAACAAATCCAATAATATTAGAATTGAATTCAATTATTTCATATAACACATTCACCCCTAACTAAAAAATAATATTATTCAAAATAAAAGTCGTTTTAGATAGATTTTAATTATTCAACCCTATCACAACCTTTTTCTTTTTAATAACAACAACAACAACAACAACAACAAAAATAATAATAATAATTATTATTATTATTATTATTATTCTGGAAAATAATCATACTAATAATATAAATAATAATAATAATAATAATAATAATAACAACAACAACAACAACAACAACAACAACTTAAAAATTAATTGTATGATAATAATAATATAAACTTTTATATAAACTTAAAAATTAATTATTTTAATTAATTAAATTTATTTTAATCTCTTATATAATATTTATTATTTAATTATTAATTAAATAAAATAAAACATTTTAAAAATTAACTTTTTATCTAAAACTTAATATTTATTTAAATTATTTTTAATTATTAAATCTAATATTATTTGAAATTTATATTACTTGAAGATAATTTAATAATATATATTTATTAGTAATTGAATTCACGCGAGCAGCTTCCCAAGTTCTTCATCATTCC
Organism: Erythroxylum citrifolium; assembly: GCA_026284465.1. Taxonomy (NCBI): domain Eukaryota; kingdom Viridiplantae; phylum Streptophyta; class Magnoliopsida; order Malpighiales; family Erythroxylaceae; genus Erythroxylum; species Erythroxylum citrifolium. The sequence goes on from JANKOE010000008.1 coordinate 17,572,181, forward strand.
TCATTGCAAGCAACACAAGCCTGGGTATATTCTGTTCCTTTTGTTGTCTCTTGCTGCATTTCCAGCCAACTCCAATACTTCGGCAGCCAAGTACTCAAGAACAGCAGCCAAGTAAACCGGAGCTCCGGTCCCGACCCGCTGCGAATATCTGCCCTTCTTCAAGTACCGCCCGATTCTTCCAACAGGAAGCTGAAGCCCCGCCTTTACAGACCTCGAAGTTGGCTTCTTCCTGGGACCGTCGCCTCTCCTGCCGCCAGCTTCCTTCTTCACTTTTGCTCCGCTCTCCATTTTGGAAGTACAGGCGTGGGGTGCGATTTCCTTTGTAATTGAATTCACGCGATTTTGGGCGTGAATTCAATTTACAAAGAGGCAATGAATTGAATGAATTGAACCCCCACGTGAATTCAATTCATTGCCGTTTTTTTGGTTTCAAACCATTGAATTCAATCTCATGATTGAATTCAATTCATGGTTTTTCAAACAGGCTGTTAATCTTTCTTTTAGAATCTAACTAATAAGCACCCCATAAGTCAATATATTATAAGGAATTTGATCGTTGTGGCTTTCTCTAATAGAGGAGGAATTCTCACATTCTCACCTAATAGAGCATGAAGTCCTACTAAGAACTTCTCCTTCCAAAAGGGTTGGTTTGAATCTTCTCTCGACATGACTTTTATTAAAAATACATCTTAGTACCATTCAAAATCAAAAAGCTTTTTTCACCTAAGATTGGATAATAACTTTTTTTTATCTTTCAAATATGAGGGATCTCTTATGAAATGTAAAGAGATTGCTAATATCAAAGTTGGGACAACATCTTTGATTAGCTCACTATTCTCATCTAAATGGTCTTACCTTTTTCATTGACTCTAATGGCTTTGAGGATATCTAATTTTTAAGATTTAGTCAAATGGTAATCCCATCAACCTTTCAATTTTCCAAAAACTTTGACTATCAAAAGCTCAACTATAGGACGATCAAATGTTCCTAATTGGGTTTTATAAGCATTAACAACCATTATTATTTGTTAAAGCATATTAAAGGTACTGTACTTAGACATTCCAGTTATATTGCTCTCAAAAACTAAATAGGCATTTTACCTAGTTTTTTTAAGAAAAAATAAAGGAGAATTCAAGTATGTAGGGGTACCCTTCTACACATAAAAGCTTAAATATGTTTCTTTACTCATAATATAAGTTTAAAGAGCATGGTAAGTGTTAAATCCCTACGTCCAGACTGTGGGATTGTGTGAGTGTTGGCAAGCCTTGGCCAATACTTGGCACGCAGGTCGGCACGAAGAAGGAATGTTGACGAGGGAATAAGGCAAAGTCTTGCGAGTTGGCAAGCAAAACCCGAGGAACTTGCAAAATAAGCGAGGGATATAGGAAGTATCGGCAAAGATCTCGAGAGTAAGCGAGATTCAATATGCATGGGCACATATTGGCACGCATTGGCATAAATATTCGAGGAGACGTGAGATTCGGATGTGAGGCCGCATGGAGTTGACGAACTAAGTCATGTGAGACCCGAGGGTGCGCGAAGGCATGCGAGCGAGGAAAGACACATAAGCACTTGACTTCGGTGAGATAGGTCAAAGTTATATAAAATATGTGAAGTTTTATACTAACTTGGATTGTGAGTTGTACTTAGTCATGGACGACAAAACTGCACCATGAGTGAACTTGATCATGGAAGATGAGCTTGTTTATGGACGTGCATTCATGGCCTTATGTGAGAATAGGTCTTGGTGACTTAGAAAACACTTTAGCAGTAACGTGGCAACTATGGGTGATGTGCCACATGATGACATGGCGAGATCAACTTGAAGATCACATTAGAGATTCCTCAAATCTAAGAGATAAAGACCATGTGGAAGAATCATCTGAAGATAGTGGAGATCTTCAAGGATATGAATGCAATCTTCCAAATTGGCATGTAATCTGTATTTGATTAGATTTTGATGTAATGTATCCAATTAGAAGAGTCCTAAGGGAGAGGGGATGTCTTCCCATTGGTCGGTGTAATGAAGTGTAATCTTTAATTGATAGGATTAACTAGGATTGTGGAGATCCTTAAAGATCTTGAACTTGCTTTCCAAGAAAGAGGAGCTTATAAATAGCTCATTAGAGTTTAAAGCTAGGAATTCAATCATTGAGTCATTTACTCATTGAGAGAAATCACTCAGAGGAGATAGCTTTGAGAGTTGAGACTTTTTGGGGGTAGGGAGAGTGGTTCTCATTATAAGGAGTTCTGTGACACCCCTATATCCCCCTAAGAGGATATGCCAGTGCCACACAAATATATATAACCGAAACAAATCCAAATCATACGAAACATTTCATACATGCATTTCCAGAGTCTCAAAGAAACATACATTACATAACATTCACACCATGCTTATCACACTACATAACATGAATTCAAAGACCAACCAGTACTAAGGCTATTACAAACCTTCAAAAAATTCAAACTGTTTCATTTAACATATAAAACTCAATAACAAACTTAAATACTCATTTTGACAAACAAAACTCAATCTTTTTTGGCCATTGCGTTTGCCTTGTCCCAATCTTTTCTCCGAACCTACACGGGACAAATCCACCGTGCTAAGCATATAGCTTAGTAAGTAATAACTAAACTATGTGTAACAACAACTAATAATGCAACATGTTATAGCATAAGCATCTCATACATAATGAATTTCAATAACAAAACTAAACATACAAAATACAAAATAGATTATAAAAATAGGATGTTAACCCATCAGATCAAATTTTCAGATTTGCTGCGTGTCAAAACTTATTATAGATTAAAATACAAAATCAATTAGACTGTAAATCCATGAACACAAGTGGGTAACAGGACTTATACAGAAAATACTATAAATGACATCATATATCAAGAGAGACTTAAGTCTCGATACAGGAGACACCGAAGTGTCAATAATAGAAGACACCGAAGTGTCACAGGAGACACCGAAGTGTCAATACAGGAGACACCAAAGTGTCAATACAAAAGACACCGAAGTGTCAATAACAGAAGATACTGAAGTGTCACAAGAGCAGCTGCAGACTCTTCTAGGCATGCCTATTTATCCATAACTAGGACTCAACAGTTTCCAAAAAAAAAAGTTCATTTTATGTACAAAAATAATTAGTCAATCATGTTCACATGCATCAAACATCTCGAATAATCATTGTTAGGAATTTAGAACACAATTAGCATAAATCCAAATCAATTCAGTACTAAGTAAAACAAAGTAAGGTATGAGTGTCCTAGAGATTACTGATAGTCACTCCCTTTCATTTAATGCCTTGAAGTTATGGCAATATCTGGAAATGGCCACTCTACTTGCTCTTCTATATACAATCAAACACAATTTCATATTACCAAATTGTTCATGCAACTAAATAAGCAGTATTATAAATGCATCATGTAACATGCATAATCAATGACATATCCCCGAGTAAATCTCCTTACCAAACTGATGTAAACATCAATTGTATTCCAAAAGTTCCAGAATTCATACATTCATTCACTATTTCTGCTTTTTCCTCAAAACAGACTTTCGGGTCTACTTTGCATGATCATTTAGGTCAAGAAAATGGAATATTTAAGTAACACTTTCTTCTAGACAATTTCTCCCCTTTGTCTTAGGTTTCCAATGATTCTAAGATCATACAATTTGATTCAATATACTAAAATTTATACTCAAAAGATTTTTGACTGTTCTGAAACTACAATCGAATTCTTAACTCAAATTCAAAACAGATTTTTGAATTCTTAGAACCAGAATTACAATTTGGCCTCTTCAGAAAAGTTGTATCCTCATGACTCTATCGGAGCTCAACATATCAAGATATAATCAAAATACCAAAGTATGTTCACTGAAATGTTCCAGTTTATACTATTCTGACAGATTCCCTCACTTTCATTCAATCAATCTTTTCAAAATAATTCAGAAGGCTACCAATTTTTATGGAGGTGTAGAACAATGAGTTATGAATCTATTGGTTTAAGAATCAAATCATTTAGATGTCAGGAGAAGAAGTTATATCAAATTGAATGACAGATGTTAAAAAACAATCATTTTTTCAGAAAAACATTGCACGATCGCGACCTGCGACCTCATTGGCGAAGTCGTGACCGTGCGACCCTTAGCAGCGAAGTTGCGATCTTCTTCTCTTCTTCACTGAACAACCTCTTTCATTTGTTTTCTTCAACCCCACATCACAAATTCTAGACTTTCTACTCCAGTACAATCTCAAAACAATTCAAGTGCAAGTTTATATGATAATTTATGAAAATTGAAACCTTACACAAGCTTTCTCTCACTACTGTAAATTTTTATCTTTCCTCTGACACTTTTCATTTCACTTTCCTCTATGCTTTCACTTCCTTTAACACAAATGACACTCCAATCTAACTTCATTTTAGCTCAATAATATAAAACAAATCGAAATTCCAAGGTTCATATCCAATATCAAAAATACAATTCTCATTCATGTATATTTCTTTCACTGAAACTATACTGCTTAAACTCCTCATGCATGTTTATATTTATACCGTAAAACATCATCAGAGTTACTTACTTGATTCAGCTATTCCCAACAGTAAGAGTGAATCAAATGCACATAAATTACCCAACTGATGTTTTGGTGTTGCGTGAAACAAAAAGAGAGTCTGATAACCAGTGTTTTCGTTGGTGAATAATATGACAGTGAAAAGCAACAATAGCTACAGTGTTCCCAAACTTAACCCACATATCCTCTTTGCATGTAATACATGTGTCACCAACTAAAATTGACACATGTCTCACTACCATTAGCCCATTTCCAATATTTTCCTAGTCCATAAATACCCTAATTCAGAAATTCCTAAAATTTACCAAAATTTTTGAAATAATCATAAAAATCTTTAAGTAAATTTTCGACACCTAAAAACCATAAATCTAATTTGAATCAAAATTCTAAAACTAATTATACCCGAAAATGTCAATAAATGTATGTACAATTATTTGTATGTGGAAAAAATACATATGCATATATAAGTTAATACTCAAATATGCAAAGCATACTATGCACTGCTAATTTCTCAATATTCTAACCCCTAATATGGGGCGTTATAGGTTCGAGTAGGGAGTTCCTTGTAAGTGCTTTGAGAAGGAGGTATTTGTATCTTCTGTTAACATTTTGTTGAGACTTAATGAAAGATTAGCTTCGGCTATATATCTCTTGTTGCTTTCTTTACTCTGTTATACACTTGTGTTATTTTGTGTGAGAGAGAAATACTTTAAACACTTGTATGCACATGAGGTGTTCGAGGGCTAACAGAATTGTTTGGCGACATTCACGTGTGGCTGAATCTTGCTTAAGTAGATCGAAGCGGGATTACCATGCAAAGGTGGGCATGACTTGTGGTAAAAGTTCGAGTCTAAAGCAAACCTTTGTGACAGTAAGCTAAGTACAGAAGTTGGATCTTCAAGTTACTCCTTCCAACATGACAAGTTCACAGATGTTTGCCATAGTGTTCGAGATGAGGATTATGATGGATTTTTGCTTCAAGTTAAAACATCTAAAATTCTTCTCTTTCCATATGGTTTGTACAGTCATGCAAACAGTTGTTATGTGGATGAGCTTGGGAATACATCTTTGAGAGGAGAGCCAATGAATAGCATTAGAAAACGCATGATCTTAAGAGGGCCATATGTAGTGCAGTTTGATAGCTTCCCTTATTGAGTTGGTCATCTCACACATAAAGAATAAATGATCTCTAGTTTCTTCCACTATTGAACAAAAAGGACAGGATGTGTTAGTTCTTAAATATTTAAGGTGATTTGCAGTGTCGAGTCAATTTTGTATGGCACGCTATAGGAGAAAAGAAGTTTTAGGAGGGATTTTCTTATGCCATATGATTTGATGCCACTCCACTATTGGTTTCTTCATCTGTAGGATGTCTCTCATGATTCTATTAGAAAGGTGGTAGGTAGGTTGACCATTACTATGGAAGTGTATGACCTTTCTTTAGTAAGGGGTTTTACTCTTATTTACACTAATCTTATATGAATGAATCCAAAAATTTTATCTTTATGTTTTTTCATTGAGCCTAGAGTCAATAGGTGGATGGTGTCAAAGGGATTTAAGAGAGAAATATCACATTCTTATGTTTGGATAGAGTAATCCATTTTTTGGAAGAGTTTGAACTTTAATTGCTAATAAATTTGGTATTTCTGAGCTTTAAGGATTTCCTAATTATCAATCGACTTTTCAAAGTTTTCAGTTATTATTTCATCATTGTTTATGAGACTCTTATTGATATTAGAGGCAGATGCACTAGAGGTAGATTTAGATCTCGTACAGAAATCTATTTCCTTAATAATATCAATCTTTCTAGTAGGTTAAACTACTTGGCTTAAACTACCAGGGCCATGTTTCCTCTGTGGAACGAAACCAATAATCTCAAATAAACAAATTCAAATACTAGATCTTTACCCTCTCCATAAGCAAGTTTGGGTAACAATCAAATGATATAGGACGTGTGTCAAGAATAAACTCTATTGAACTTAACAGTAAATCTTGAAACAACATCTCGCAATATCATTAATATGGAAGTGTTTATCCTTTCTTTAGTAAGGAGCTTTACCCCTATTATGAATTCTGCTTACATGGATGATGTTTAATATTCTCTTTAGCATTAGAGCAGAACCAAACACTTTATAGTGATAAGTAAGAAAGATTTGATAAAAACCATAATATTTAAGCTTTATAAAGTATATAGCAGTAACTTGAATGAATGTTTTTAAAAAACGATAATGAAGTTCCTATCCCACTTAAAAATATTCACTTCTATACCCCTTCAAATAACGTTAAAAATCTATAAACATGTTTTATTTGATATGAAAACAACTTTTGCCTTCCAATCACTTAAACGTTTAGGAGTATTTAGCAATTGTTGCGGTCCAAACAGAACAAAATAAATTAAATTTTATCTAGACCAATTAGAGGCAAGCGCACCCCGACGACAAGTAATAAAAATCGGTGAAAATCGGATATCGTACCCAAGGGAAAAATAATTTCTAAAACGCAAGACAATTAAATTAAACGATGACAAAGTACTCAGACAATTAAAAATTGATTTGAAAATAAAATAAAATAAGAAAATCAAGAAATTATGAAAATTGCAAAATATAAATTAAAACGACTTAGATTAAATCAAATAATAAAAATCGGTTAAGGTATAAGATTTCAATTGGATTGGACACTAAAAATTGTAACGGTGGATTGATCTAGGAAATACT
>JANKOE010000008.1:17580727-17593864 GCA_026284465.1 Erythroxylum citrifolium
AATCTCAACCAAACAGGTTTTCGTTTTTGTAGAAAAAAACAGAAACTAAAAACAGGGAACAGAAACTAAAAACAACAACAGAAAAACAAAAGTGAAACCAAACGACCCCTTAGTTGTTTGTTTTTTCCCTCTTGTAATTAAAAAAAAGAATCTAGTTAGTAAGATAATCATGTGAAATTCTGTCTGTATCATAAGAACTAAGATTTTGAGAAACTGTCGATAAATTAAAATTTATGTTTCTGCAGCAACTATATGTGCTACTGATATTATCATTCGGCAATCTTATCATATATGTTTGTACGTTTGTTTATTTATATATGTCTTGTGGAATGTGAATATCAATGTTTAGACTTTTGTACGAAACTTAGCTCCTTAATACTAGTCGTCAGTGCTAGTGATTTCACGAGATATTGCTTGATATCTAAAATAACGGTCAAATACCGATCGGTACCACAAACTTCAGAAAATTAAAGGACTTGTTTGGGAAAAAAAAAAGCACTCTCTCATGCACATTCTCTCCTCTCTGTCACCGACGTCTCACACTCCCAACTCGGCTCCAGCCATCATTGTCTCTCCCTCACCACCTTACATGTTGTTGTCGTTGACCATTACCTCACGATCGTCTCTTCCGCATGTCACCTACATGCCCTACTCCCAAGCCCAATCGCACAAGCCTCCACAACCACCGCTACTCTCTCCAACCACTGCTGGTCCATAAATCCACAACTGCCACTAGTCCACAACTCACTTGGACAGATTAAAATCATCATATCAGGATTTCAACTTTGACAAATCCAGATTCAAACTTGACCCGACCTAAACCGACCCAACTTGACCCACCCACCCGCTAACTCGCAACTTCAAAACTCCACAGAGGATTTAGATCAGTGAAGGTTGCAAAAAATTGCAACTATTTTATTGAATTGTGAAGTTGCGAATTATGGAAATTAATTATGGAATTTTGGAATTGTGAAAATGTTGATGATTTATTCATAACAATTATTATTGATTTGAAAATTGATTATGTATATGTGACTTTGTGTTGTGTAGTAATTTTGTATGTTGAATTGATGGTTCTTAGTGACGTGTTGAATTAAAATAAATTGTGTAGTGTAATGTGTATGTTGACTAGGGATTTAACTTAAGTAAGAAACTAAGAATGTTATAAAATTGGTGAACAAAAGGTTGTTAAATTAAAGTTGAGAATTAGTATTTTAGTAACAAAGTTGATTAAAATTAGTTAAAAAAGCAAAATATTGATAACCATTATAAATTGAATTTTATAAGCAAACAAAATATATTAATTTATAGTTGAATTATGTGATTACATAAAATAGGTTTTAAACTTATAGTTATGAGTTATGTTTAAAATTGGATAGGTTATAGTTGTGAGCGTATATCTTTAACTTATGGCTGAATGATGTAATCATATAAAATAAGTTATATTATGTAAGATGTATATGTGTATTGTGTAATTGTATCTATTGAATACTTGAATTGTTGGTTTTTGACTTATTGGTGAATTGTGTTGGATAAAATTAAGTTGTATATGATGTAATCATACAAAGTGAGTTATATTATATAAGATGTATATGTGCATTGTAACTGTGTTAGTTTGGACTTTTGAGTTAAACAATACATATTTTGTGACATTAGTTGATAATGAAATTATGTATTTTCTATTTTGATAAAATTATTAAGTTAATTTTGATATATGTCTTTATTTATTTTTACAGATAAACGGAAAGAAGTTCAAGTACTCCTGATAAATCAACTGTTTCAAGAAAATACAATGATTCAATTTGGGCTTATTTTGGATTGGTCCTCGGAATGAAAAACTATATCATTTGCTTATTTTGTAACAAACATGTAAAAGATGGAGGAATCACCATATTAAAGAAGCATTTACAGACCTTATAAAAAAGCAAGTCGTGATGTGAAATGACAAATGAAAACTTTTCTTGAAGAGTATCAGCACAAGAAAGATAAAATGCAGAGACTGAATTACGAAATTGGTAGTAAAAGTTCATTTATTTTTCTTCAAGATAATAATGGGAAATGTTGAAAGTGGTAGTATATCTTTCTAACAAGAAGTGAATGTTACACCTGATGTTATGAAAAGAAAAAGACAAATGTCTAACTTTTTTGCACCATAAATAACTTTTGGAACTCAGTCTTCAATTCGTAGTGCCCTACAATCAAAAGAAGCAACTCATAATGTGGATATGACAATGGTTAGATGGTGGTATGATTCAAGTATCACATTCAATGCTTCCCAGTCTTACTATTATCAGCATATGGTAGGTGTTATTGCCTCTTACAGTCCGAGATACAAAACTCCTTCAATTGATGACTACAAAGGTAAACTTTTGAGTAGCTCTGTTTATGAAATTAAAAGTTATTTGGATGAATGAAGAATGACTCGGGCTACTTTTGGGTGTTCAATCATATATAATGATTGGATATATAGGGGACTTGAGCCTATTATTAATTTTTGGTTTATTCTGCAAATGGCACAATGTTTTTGAAGTCTATTGATGCATTTGGCTTTGCTATAAATGATGATACTATATTTGAAATATTTGATGAAGTTGTGAATAAAGTTGGGCTAAAAAATATTGTTCAGTTCATTACTGACAAAGATTATGCTTATAAAGTGGCTGGAAGAAGATTACAAAGCAAGTATAATTCTTTTTATTGGACTCCATATGTTACACATTGCATTGACTTGATGTTGAAAAATATAGGAGATGTTAGGTATTTTTCTATTATTGATGAGATTGTGTAGAAAGCTAAAAAGGTAAACTAGTTCATCTATAATCATGTATGAGTCTTAAATTTAATGAGAAAGGATTTCGCCAATGGTAAGAATTTGTGTCATCTTGTTGTTGCAAGATTTGCAACAAATTTTCTTATCACTTTAATATTTTATTATGATAACGAAATAGTTTAGACAAATGTCTATAAGTGATAAGTGATAAGTGAGTTGCATCTCAGCATGCTAGATCTAATGTTGGATTGGAGGTTTCAAGAATTATACTTGAAGATACTGAATTTTGGTCTCAAGGTTAATTTGTCATCCGAGTTTGTGAGCTTTTGATGAAGGTACTTCGTTTGGCTGATAGTGATGAGAAAACAACATGTTATTTTCCATGGAAAAGGCGAAGGAAGCAACCAAGACCAATATAAAAAAATAGGTCTTCTTTGTACACACCTTATCTTGCAGTCATCAATAAGAGATGAGAAAGATAACTTTTGTAACATTATATTTCCATACTAAGGGTTAAAACCCTAGAGTTCTATAAATGAGAAATAGCAATGAGAGATTAGAAAAATGTGTTTTCATATTCTTACATAATATAGCATTTGTACACGTGAATTTGATTGTTTTGCAAACATTTCGATGATTGTACATGCACTCATTTAACATTTTTCCGGTATAATTGATAATTAATGTGATTATAATGTGAATTGTGGATTATGCATCTTAAAAATTGAGTTGGTGTGTATACATAGTGGTTTAGAATTTTTGGGAGAAATATGAGAATTTTCTAAAATTATGAGTATTTTTGAACTAAGAAAAATGTCAAGTGACAAGACAATTGATTTATGGTAGTAGAAATAAGTGTCAAATGGCAGTTGAAATAATTGGCTAATGATATTAGGATTTATTGAGAATATGTCATCGAAAATTGGAAGAAAATTGGAGTAGAAATTGGAGAAAAATGGACTAGTTTAATAAAAGAACCAAATGAGACCATAAGAAGTGGACATGTGGCAAGTGACAAGTGTCACTTGCCAAACCATGCATTCACTCCCACGAAACTCTCCCAAGTGGAAGACCATCTTCATTTTTATTTGTCTTTCACTGTGTTCATTGTTTTCACCTCTAGTTAAATTTTTCTTCATTTCGTTTTTCATCTTCTTCACCTACGAACTTCTCTTTTTGCCCTAACAATGCAAGTTTTGTTCTTATCTTTCACTCGCTACTTTCATTATGTTATCTTCTTCACTGTCACTAAAAGACCTAACCCTACAACCTGTACTGTTGATGATCATGTATCATGAAAAGCTAGGACTTATGTGATTTTGAAGAGTATGGAATTTTAAACAAGTAAGTAACGTATAGTTCTGCGTGATTTGTAGAATGAAACATGCATCATGATAATTAGCAGTTAAATGTTTATAAAACGAGGTTGTTTAATTGCTAAAACGTGAATGAGAAATTTGGGAGTGTTTATGTCTTGCTTTTGCATATTTGATGAACAATATTTCATAAGATGTTGTTGAGATGATTTTTTAGATAGAAAGATCATTATGATGATGTAAAAAGAGTGAAGAAATTTCATGGAAAGATGATATGCTTATGCTTTATTTTCACTGTTCTTATACGTGGATCTCTTTAGGTGTTATAGAGATGGATTAAAGTCAGTAGGAGTTAAAGAAAAGGCTAGTGTAATGTGATGTCTTGAAATGCGAAGGGTTAAGGTAATAGTTAGAGATGAAATGAAGGTGTTAAAGAAGATGAAGAAGTGCAGAAAATATAATGAACATGCGTATATAATGTTGGGACCGAAACCCAACTGCTCAAACTTTCTAAATTCTTCAAATTTTCACACTTTTTCTTTTAAATTCTTGCTATTTAACTTCATTTCAATCAACTCATCCACTTTCTTCTCATAATCCATGTAAGTTCATTCAAATATCAAAGTCCTCAAAATTAAACAATTCATTTCTCATAAATTTGTCTTAATTTCCTCAAATTTCCTTAAATTCATAAAGATTCTCACCAATTTCTTCTCATTAAATTTCATTTTGATATTTCCTATGTTCACCAAAAGTTCAGGGTCCAACGTATAATATGTTATATTTTTTAGGTTTATGATCAATCATAGATTTTGATTTGTGCATGAATGAGTTGAGCTGAAATGGGAGTAGGAATGAAGAGGAAATAATGAGAACATGAGTTAGAAATGATAGAATAAGCAAAAGAGAAGAACTGGTGATGAATATATGCAGTTTCGTAAAAATATGGGGAAGATCATCTGTCACAATCGCGTACAAGCACAATCATGACAAAGAGGAAACCCTAGAGAAGTTGCACGATCTTGCACAAGCACGATCATAACAGAGAGGAAACCCCAGAGGAGTTGCATGATCGTGCTTGACAAAGATGAAATATGAGGCAGTGCACGATTGTGACAATGAAGAAGCCTCAGGGGAGTTACACGATCGTGCACTCGTGACATAAAGGAAACTTTAAGTAGTGGACGATCGTGATAGAAAGGAGAAATTAGGAAGTGCACGATCATGCACAAGCACAATCGTGACAGAGGGGAGATATCAGGTATTGCACGATCGTGCATGACAGTGAGGAATCAGCAGGAAGTGCACGATCAATGAAGGTGTAATGCGTTTAGACAATTTTAACCACCCTTCACTCTTTTAACCATAACTTCTTCTTCGAAGCTCCGATTGACTTGAAATTTGGACCTCGAACTCCTCACACATTTTTTTTCCTCTTCATAAAATTTCATGACCATCTGAATTTATTAGGAAAGAATTGATAATGATTGATTGATGAGTTTAGGATGAAAATGATGAAGTGTGCTTGAATTTGCTAAATAGTGTATTTTCACTGAGCAGACATCTATATTTTGGCCATATCTTGATTTTTAGATATCCAAATGGAATGATTTAAAGTTTATATTAAACTGGAGACATATGACTACAAATTTCATGGGGAATTGAATTTTAATTCTGTTTCTAAGAGTTTAAAATTTTGGCTTGAAGTTGAATACTGAGTGTTGTTGCAGTTTGGGTATAGTTTGAAGTATTTTGTGTATGACTTGTAGAATACTGAATAGAATTGTATGAACTTTAGTTCATTAGAAACTTAAGACATATAGGAACATTTGTTTAAAAGAAGGTGTTGCCTAAATACCTCATTTTCCTTCTCAAAATGGGCATGCAAAATTGACTCGAAAATCTATTTTGAGAAAAGCTGGAATGATTGATTAATGATGTTATAACTTAATGAATGAATTGTTGATATCAAAGTAACAAAGGCATGAGTATAATGGGAATGAAGATTTTCAAACATTTCTGGATCATGAAAGCTAATACTAATATGGAGCATACAGTGAGTCGATCTATATGGTCTTACTTTAAATGACTGTTTTATTTAAATTTCTGTATTGAATTATCATATGAATGTGATTGCGTTGATTCCGGAAATTTAATGTCCGAGACGTTTGATGCATGAAATATATATTGGAAGTGCTCCTTGTATGTGAATTTGACAAAATAAATGTAATCAACATTATTATTGAATGCAAAGGTCCGATGATAAATGTGAATGTGAAACTGAAATCAAGTGATTGATTGCAAATATGCGAATGTGATGCATTTCATTATATGAATGCATGACAACATAAAGGTTGTTATGACTTGAGTAGCTACTGAAAAAGAGCTTAAAGCTCAGAATGTGATAAGAGCCTCTGGCTCATTTGTAAATGTGCCTGGTATCCACAAGAGATATGAGATAATATCTTAAACAAGTCTGGTATCCACAAGAGATATGGGCTAGTAAAAAGGTACTCGGTCACAACAAAGTAATAATTGAAAGTGAGTCTCATATGCATTGCATTTATAATTGATACGTATGTTTTAAATAATTGAAATAAACTATTTGACTGCTCTGAATGTGAAATATGGAATAAGTGATCAAAGTGTTATGTGATGTTATATGAGTATTGGTGAAATGATGTATATTATATGATGACATGAAGTGATTTGAATTTCGTGAGTATATGAATTGATGTGTTATGTGATTGAGTAAGTCATCGAGGATGGTCCATTCACTGAGTTCGCAAAACTCAACTCAAAATTTGCAATATTTTTCAGGCTCAGAGAAGATCTCCAGTTAGACAAATTGGAGTCTAACCACTGCATTCGAGTAAGAGTTAGAGGTCGAGATCAGTTTGTGTCTGCACAGATTTTCATTATTTTGTATTAAAGAATGCATTTCACAATTATTGTACAACATTTATGAGAATTGAATAGTGTAATGACATTTTGACTAAAAGTGTTTTGTCTATAATGGACCCAAGTGACTACTGAAATTCTAATGATATGTATATTGATTGTAAGAAATTGATTATTGGTTTTCTGTAATACGCGTGTGATGCGTGAAAATTTTTAATGGTTATGATTGACTGCTGTTGAGTGTGTCATTTTGAAAATTTTGTAATAAGTTCGATTGTTTGACTGCTTTAGCATGTCACTCTCATAGATTATGTTCTTAAATACCGTCGGTATGTTCAGGGATATGCCCTATGAAAGTGAGGTGTTACAACTTTACTCTCTGTTGTTTGCAGTGGAAGCATTTTTTAATCCTAGTCTCTATTTTAGACCAAAATGTATAAAGAAAGTTGAAGTTAAAAAGGGAATGTTATTAACAATTACAACAATTGTTGCCCATGAAATGATGCAAGATCTCATAAACTTACAAATAGAGATTTATAAAAAGGCTTTTGATGATTTTGGGATGTCAATTATTATTTGTCAAAGAGACAAACTTAATCCAGATATATACATATATATTTTCACTTTTATTGGTGAAAATTAATAATCACTCTATTTTGTTTATAACTCTACTTTTATTGACTTACGACTTACAATTTCTTAGTAGGACCAATTAGGAAATGGTGTTCCAAAATTGCAAAGGTTTGTAATTCGAATTCCAAGCCAATGTGTGAATGCAACAAGGTGTGAAAGGAATTACAACACATTTGAATTCATCTATTCTAAGAAAATGAATAAATTGAAACACAAAAGGTTCAAAAACTTAGTCTTTGTTCGATAAAATTTAAAGCTTTAGGAAAGATATGTTATTTTCATTATTAAGATAGATATAAATTCTTATAATTTTTTAATAATTTAATTTTATTATTTACTAGGATTCTTAATAAAACAAGTAGTTCAATAGATCCAATTTGCATTGATAATATCAATCTTTTAGCGGATTGGATTTATGAGGAACCGATATTGATAGATGAGAGTAACTTAGAAGATAATCTTAGATCGGAAAATATTGATATGTCATTTGGTGTAATGAATTTGAATGATGGTGATGATAAGACTCATCCCAATGATGTGAATTTTGTACCAAATGAGAATTGAGGTCAATGTAGTTATAACGGGTATTCGATTGAATGAAGTTCCAGGTTTTTGTTTTTCCTCTTTTTTTAATTTCACTTATAATTGATATACATGTTAAATTCTATAAGTGCAATATAATTGTAAATATTTTTATTTTAAGTTTTACTTCTAGTAGGTTCTTCGGTACGAACTCTTGTTGTAAATTGTAATTGTTATAGAGTAATAGATATTTATTATTCTTTTTATTTAATGCTTTGATGTAATTATTATTTATTATATAATAAAATTGTAATATTTTAAATACTTTGTATTGTTTTTAATTTTATATTTGAATGATGATTAAATGATCTTTTATAATATTAATTGTGGTTATTATTTATATGTGAAATATGTGAAAATAATATTAATAAAAATAAATAAATTGATGTTATTTTAAATTTCTATTATTATGATTTTTGGAGACATAATTAATGTAAAATTATAAAGTATACATTACAATATATTTAAGGACTAGTTTGTAATTTTAAAAAAATTCAGGTACTATTTTATAGATTTAAAAAATTACGTAAAACGGTATACGATATTAACTAATACCAATGCAGTACAACACCATAACCAAATTTGGCATTGATATAGGTACAGTATTCATAACATCTGTCCGGAACTCGAAAATCCACTTTGGCTTGTTTACGAGGTAGATTTGAATAAATTAACTCATGTCTTTATTAAGTTTTAAAAATAAGTTTTAAATTTAGATTTAGATAAAAAAAACTTTAAATTTTAAGATTTTAAAGCCAATTTAAGTTATTAAAAACATAATATTTACAACTATTTCATTTTATAATTATCATTTAATATTTATTTTATAATATTTTATTATTTAAATCTCATTGATTACGAAAATTTATAATTATTTTTTAAGATTTATCTTATTATGAGTTATTATTGATATTTTGTGTATGGTATTATAAGAGATTATATTTTTATTTTAAAATAATTTTATATATTTATCTTATAAATCATTTTATGTTTTGCATAATCATTAAAAATATAAATATAAGAATTGAGTTTAAATTTAAATTTTTTATAATAAATCTAATTTGGATTTGAAAATTTAAAATAATTATATTTGATTCAGTAGATCAAGTATATATTTTTAAAAAATTAGAATAAACTTTAATTAATATAGAGTGAACAAAGAAATAGAATAGAGCTTTAGATTGATCTTATGTCACAAATACTTTAATTCATTAACTTCCCAAACGACCGGAAGTTTATCTGATGTATCACACTTCTCTTTTAACAGGTACTGCAACAACGAAGAAAGGACTGGAGTCTGGAGGTGAAAAGCAAGTGAAACGAAGGTCTGAGATAAGACTGCGTGTCTTTCTTTTCTCATTCAAAGCTTCCATGGCATTATCTTTTACTGTATATCGAATCTATGAATTGACTTTGACAGAGTACACAATCAGAAGCTGAGTCGAAGACACAAAAAAAGATTATTTTAACCTTCCCTTCATTTAGAGTACATTGCGAAGATGGGGAGCAAACAAAGTTTGGATAGTCTGTGAAAATGTTAAATAAGCCAAAGAAAGAAGCCCCTTCTCGCACAGATGGTCTACATCAATTGTCCCTATTATAATGGAAAAGGAATGGGCGAGCAGGAGAAAGTGAAAAAAAAAAAAAAAAGAAAGAGAAAATACATAAAAAATCGAATCTGACTGCCTCAGACTATGATCGGGTGGCCGCAATATGAGGAAACAACCAAAAGCATCTTTTTCATGCAACGGCAGGCATGTCCTTGAGCCATGCGTCCAGCGGCTTGCCAATTGAATACACAATAAAACCAATCTCCCTCAGCTGATCCACGTTCACAACGTTCCTTCCATCGAACACGAAAGCCGGTTTCTGCATGTTGTCATAGATCCTCTTGAAATCGAGGGTCTTGAACTCATCCCACTCGGTCAAAATGCAAAGTCCGTGGGCATCCTTTGTTGCCTCATAAGCATCCCAAACCACGCTGACTTGTTTAACAGTGGTGGGGCTCATGGGCTGGAGATGAAGAGGGTGGTCCCAATCAAATTTGTTCATTGTAAGATCCCTCTGTATCTGGTCTTCAGTCACCTGTGGATCGTAGATGCTCAACCTGGCCTTATCTCCCAACAGCCCCTTGCATACATCAATAGCAGGGGTCTCCCTTGTGTCCCCAGTATCTTTCTTGAAAGCAAACCCAAGAATGGCAATCTTCTTGTTTGAAACAGTGTTAAACATTGAGGAAACAAGGCGGTTCACAAAACGGTTCTTCTGATAATCATTGATCTTAATGACCTGTTTCCAGTACTCGGCCACTTCTGGAAGGCCATTGCACTCGCAGATGTAGACCAGATTAAGAATGTCCTTCTGAAAGCATGATCCACCGAAACCAACACTAGCATTCAAGAACTTGGGACCAATTCTGCTGTCCTTACCAACAGCATACGAAACCTGAGTTACATCAGCTCCAGTTGCCTCGCAGAGAGCAGACATAGCATTAACAGATGATATCCTCTGCGCCAAGAAGGCATTGGCAGCAAGCTTGGAAAGCTCGGCAGACCAAAGGTTAGTGGTCAAGATGCGATCTTCAGGAACCCAATGAGCATACACATCCTTCAATGCTTGAATAGCTTTCTGCCCTTCAGGGGTTTCCCTACCTCCGATAAGGACACGATCTGGTGAAAACAGATCATTGATGGCAGTTCCCTCAGCAAGGAACTCAGGGTTGGACAGGATCTGGAACTTTATCCCCTTGCTATTGTGGGTCAAAATCTTTTCAATTGCCTCAGCTGTCTTAACAGGAACTGTTGATTTCTCAACAACAATTTTGTCAGATTTCGATACGTCAGCAATCATACGGGCTGCACTCTCCCAATATGTCAGATCTGCAGCTTTGCCAGCTCCAAGACCCCTAGTTTTGGTTGGGGTGTTAACTGAGACGAAAACAATATCAGCCTCTGATACATGTTTCTCCACCTCAGTGCTGAAGAAGAGGTTCTTGCCTCTGCACTGCTTCACAACCCCGTCAAGTCCAGGCTCATAAATAGGCAGCTGATCGCTGTTCCAGGCATTGATCCTAGAAACAGAGATATCAACAACTGCCACTTCAATGGATGGGCACTTCAGTGCAATCACGGCCATAGTAGGCCCGCCTACATACCCTGCTCCAATGCAACAGATCTTCACCATTTTCCTCTTACGAGTTCAAAGCCTGAAAGAATCAAAACATCCCACGCCATTTAAAAGGGACCAAAATTATGAATTGAACTACCAAAATCAGTTACCAAATCCATGAAGTTCCAATTACATTCAAATGAATTTATTACCATTTACAAAATGATCCTAAACGAATTCATCACTTGATCTAAATTTGCGGACACCGTCTGGATCTCAAAAACAAAAAGCTACGGTTACAGTTACTTCCAGACAAGCAAATCAAGAAAACAAACAACAAACGAAGCCACATATCATTAATTTTTTTCTAATCTAAGCTCAGGTTCGTAAAGCCAAAACGCATCAAATGAGTAATGCCACACAATTAAACTTCCAGTTGGCGACAGATCTTGCTCAATTAGTCGCAAAAGAAGTTATTGAAAAAAGACTGTGATTTGAAGCTCAAGAACACAAATTCCAAATGAAAACCACCGGTTACAGATCAGACTACATCCAGATCCAGAGAAAGAATTGACAAGAAGAGGATAGAATTCGGGTACGGGTCGGAGCTGAAGGAAGGTTACCTTGGGTCGGAGCGAGAATCTAGAGAGAGGGAGAAAAAAAGAAATGATTCCTGCTAGTAGCTCACGCAGAGGGAAGAGAGCGGATGGAGTTTAAATACACACCAACGGGAAGCCGAGATCTGGTAAAGTCGCGGAAAGTGCGCACCGGGGAAAGGGTGAGGTCAGTCTCTGGGTTCTTAGAACGAGTGATAATAAGGGCCTAATGGTAAAATCCAAATTCCACGCGTTTTAAACGTAAAGATGTCAAAAGACAGTTATCTGTAAAGCAACGACGCATGACCCTCGAAGCAACACCGGCCCTTTGTTTTAATTCATATCGGTGCAAATCTTGTGGCATTTGACCTTTTTGATGTTATACAGCTATTGATTCCAAGCCTCTAATATACAGGGCGTTCTTAACTTTTATTATCAAAGAAGCTACCTTAAGCTTCTCGTTCCGAATACGATGAAGAATTACATTAATTCTTAACATTAAGATTAAAACGAGAAGACTGTGACAAAGCGGATGGAAAACGAGCGCACAGAAATAACGGTTAAAGTGTACAGGGAAGACTTGAAAATCAAGAATGGATTTGCTTGAGGTCTCAGGAAATGTTGAGTGTCTTTGAAGCTTATAAGTATTTAAGCCGACAGTTGAGTGGAAATTGTGGGAGGCAAAAGGTTTTGGGTGATTGGTGATGGGTGATGATGATGATGATTTAATAATTTAATAAAAAGTCAACAAAAATACATCTAAACGTATTTGCTTCATTAATCAGTCACCCAATTAGAGTTTAAAATATGGTGAGAGAACATTAAAAATGCGTGTTTATTTTAAGAACAATATAAAGGACAAGAAGTTGAGCCGGAGGGTTAGTGCGAGATGCTCTGCCTTCTCTGTAGATTCAGCTCGGATTTTTCACATCCGCCTGATCTTTCTCCCTAAACATTCTCTCCTCGTTGCTTCCTCTTCTCTTTGGTTCTTCTTACCATAATCTGCCATCTCCATTCTCGCTACCACCACCCTTGGAACCTCCTCTGAGGGTATTCTCGTCTTTTCCTCTCTCTTTTTCAATTTTTCCACCTTCGTCACTAGGGGTGTTCAAAAAAACTTGCAAACCTGTGAACCGGACCTGAACTACATGAACCGAACCTGTAAATAAGGTTAAACGAACCTGAGTTCAGGTTCAGTTCGAACCGAACCTGAAAAATCAGGTTCATGGTT